>PVJH01022131.1:0-37239 GCA_004026705.1 Nesogale talazaci | reverse complement strand
TCTGCACCACCACCACCACCACCACCACTATCATCACCACCTCCACCACCTTCACCTTCACCTTCACCTCTACCACCTTCAGAACTTCTACCACCACTACCAACCCCATGCATTTCTGAGATTGCAACTCTTTATGGAAGAGAAAGCCCCATCTTTATCTCATAAAGCGGCTAATGGTTTTGAACTACTTATCATGTAGTTAGCAGCTCAAGGAGTGACCACTAAACCAGCAGGACTCCTAAGAGATATGCACTGCAATTACACATGCAGAGTTAGACAACAAGGGGGCAACGACCACTATGTAGCAGTCACAGCCAGATCTCTTCTGGATGGCAAGGTCTTGGAGACTGCTTCCTGGGACTGCTTCCTGGGACTGCTTCCTGGGACTTATCACATAATCTACACATTTTTTTCAATTTAATGGAACTGTAATTTATGGTGCAATTTAATGGTGTAATTTCCTTGTTAAAATTTTCTAGACTTTATCATTTCTATCACATTTACCTTTATTTATATTCCCACTGCTAATGTTAGTAGCCATGAATAGAACTAAGTTTTGTGTGAGTTTATTTTGTATATGAATATGCAGATAAACACACACACATACACACACACACACACACACTAAACACCAAGTCTCCTAAGGATCTTGCCATTCTCAAGTCCATGGGAGACAAAATACAACCTTGAGTATATCCCACCTGATTTTAGAGACCATATCAAGAACAGATTTGACATATTGATATAGCCCATGACCTTTGAAGTCAGAGAAGCCACAGAGGTCATAAGCTGGCATTGCAAACATCAGGCATGAAGAGATATCATTAAAAAGACAAGAAAGAAGAAGGATCAAAATGGTTGTCAGAGAACCTTTGATGTGTGCTCTGAAATTCAGAACAGCTAAACAACTGGGGAAAATGAGGAAGTAAAGATGCTGAACATAACATTTCAGAGGGAGACCAAGAAGACAAGGTAGAATGATACAATATGCAAAAACCAAAAGGGACTAACAGGCTCAACTTATCTCAAGTTGAAAGAACTGAAGAAAAATTCAAGTTTTGCATTGAAATATTGAAGGATTCTGTAAATAAAATATTGAATGACACAAGAAATATCAAAATAAAAATGAAAGAACAAGAATTGGTCAATATTCAACCATTTCAAAAGGTGGCACACGATCAAGAACCAAAAACAGTGACAAAAACAAAGCTCCAGGAATTGACAAGATATCAATTGAAATGTTTTGATAAACTAATGCAGCATGAGAGGCTTTCGTTAATCTGTTTACAAAAATTGAAAGACTGGAAGAAACCCTTATTTGTATACATTCCAAAGAAAGTTTTGTATCCATGAGTAGTTATATATTAAGAAAACATTCAATCCCAGTCCAGATGAAATCCATAAGTTCAATATTAGCCCATAAGCCTGATACTACCCCATTTGTCCGATACTAGTTCATACATTCCTCTACAGACTCATGCAGAATATACAACAATGCCAAAAGCAGAAAGATCACCGCCAGTGGGTGAAAAGTCTCGTGGAAGTATCTCAGCCCTGACACAGCTCTCCATGTCCCTCCTCCAGCTCCAGGACTCTGATTCCATCAGCGTAGCTTCACGTGGCTTGTCTACAGGATGTGAAGCAGATAGATATGTGTCCCACTTCCCAGAGGAAGACAGGAGTTCCCAGAAGCCTCAGGAGAAGGTCATGCCCACACAAAGGCTTCATTAGCTAAGACTGATTGACTCCACCCCTTCCCTCAAGTTGATAAGAGATTATGTAACTTCTACAGAGTCAAAATTGATTCTATGGAAATGTGTTTGATTTGATTGAGAAGAGATAGGGTCATACAGGGATTTGTTACATCCTCAGTGCTGCACTGTGGGGGGAGGTGGCCATAATATTCCTTTCCGTCATATCAGCAAATGAAGTGATTCTGTCCTTTTGCTTCAAATGAGGAGAAAATGGCATTTTAGTTGTCCTAAAGAGTTGCTATAAATCAAAACTGACTTGAAGATCATGGGCTTAGGGATTGATTTTAGAGAATAACTATAATCAGCATTATCTCTATCTTTAAGAATGCCACAGATACTTATGAAAAATTAGAAAGAAGTTAAGCACAGACCCCATGTCTAAGGT
The DNA here is from genome assembly GCA_004026705.1 of Nesogale talazaci. Lineage (NCBI taxonomy): Eukaryota > Metazoa > Chordata > Mammalia > Afrosoricida > Tenrecidae > Nesogale > Nesogale talazaci. The sequence goes on along the minus strand of PVJH01022131.1, from coordinate 35,100 downwards.
GAAGAGTGATGAAGTCAAGAAAGGGAATTCCATACAGTCGTGGGGTTGTGAGAATTGAACCTCGAATGAATAAAAAGAAGAATGGGGAAAGTGGGAAATGGAACCTGAAAATTAAAAAGCATTTGCAGGATCAGAAGTTTCTAGTTCCCCATTCTCCTTTATCTAACCTCAGTTTACAGAGCTGTGACGTGGACAAATGGGCCATGAATGTGATCAATGACCTGGAGATTCAATGGGGAAGCATTCACCTAACTGGAAGAGATTCATATTTGTACCCATTTCAAGATCATATTTGTATCCAGCAATATGAGGAAACTATTCATGCATTTCATTAATATCACATTCAAATAAAATTTTTCTGAAGAAAATCTAAAGAGAGTTGTAGTGATACATTGACAAGGAGATGCTAGAAATTCATGCATCCAGAAGCAGGGCAAGTCATAAAAAATGTTCACTTGTGCTTGATTGACTCTGCAAAGTAATTTTATTATATGGATCATACTGTGGTAGTTACATAATCTGGTGTCAATTTGGGATTTGAGAGGATTAAGAGTGAAGGGGTGGAGTCTATTCTGCCAATTGGGTCATTGCCAATAAGGCCTCTGTGTGAGCATGATCTTCCACTAAGGATTTGGGAAATTCCAGTATTTCTTCCCTGGAAGTGGGAGACACATTTTTTCTCAACTCACTCCCTTAGAGATGCTCTACTGACAAGACACATGGTGTTATGCTGATATATATGACCTTTGGAATCAGAGAAATCACGTGGAGACCCCTGCCAGTCCCTGAGATGCTTAGAATGCCACTGGATCCACAAGACTTCCCACCCACTGGCCAGTGATCTTCCTGAATTCAGTTTCATTGCATGTGGTTCATGAATCTGAAGAGGACTTTAGAGATTGGTATCAGACATTTAGGCTAATATTGGACTAATGAACTTGTTCTGCACTGGGCTGGGATATTTTCTCAATATTAGATTGTTCTTGTAAAGAAAGATCTTTCTTATACACATATAAGTGTCTATGAATTTATTTCTCCAGTGTACCAGACTAACACAATCACAAACTATGAATAATGTGAAGAATGGGAATTCCAGAACTGTGCCCATTCAGAACCTGTACATAAAGCAAGAGAAAATCATTCCAACAGAACAAGGGAATACTGCATGTTTTACAATCAAGAAAAGTGTGTCAGAGTTTTATCTTTTCACCAAGTTTATTCAATTTGTATGCTGAGCCAAAAATAGAAGAAGTTGGACTATATGGAGAAGAACAGAGCATCACACCAGAGGAAAACTCTTTTACAAGTCATAAAATGCAGATGACACACTTGTCTGAACTTTAGGAGGACAAGCAACACTTACTGCTGAAGATCAAATACTATGGTCTTCAATGTGGATTATGGTTCAAAGTAAGGAAAACAAAAGTTCTCACAATTTGACTTATAAACAATCTCATGATAAATACTGTTTTAAATGAAGTGGTCAAGATTCCCATTTTATTTGGATTCACAATCAATATTGGAGAGTGGGGGACAAGGTCTCCAGGCACTTCAGGAGAAGATCGGATAGGGATTTAAGCCAGATCTCTACTCTGGTGATGTCAGAAGTCAGATGAGCGCAGAAGTTGACCCTGACCTCAATCATGAGTCAGTCAGCTTTAACAGGTCACCATAGTTGTTAAAGTGGCTTCCACCCTGTCTAGACTCTGGTTTGCCCTTCCTTATTAGAGCTAGAGAGAAACTAAAGAAGAAAGGGGCAAATTTTCATGCATAAAGAATCGTTGTATCCTCTATGCCAAGTAATTACTCAATGAACCAGAGAGAAGGGCAATCGGCAAAATCCACAGGCCCTTCAAGAAACAAGGCTCCAGGAGTTTGCTGGAATTTTGAGGGTCCTAAGCCAAAATGCACAGGAAGAGGCTATCTTTCCACAGGTAGGAGAAGAAGAAAAAAAGCGTATAGTCAAAACTCATATGCCTTGGCTTCCGTGCACTATCATTAATCATTTTCCCAGGAACCGAGGATGGTTTCCTTGCTGTAAGAGGAAAAGAGAAACAGATCGCTTTGACCAATATGCCTGCCAGATGTTCTCCAGGCTTCAGTTATCCATTTTTTTTGGTTCCCCCTTTTCTCTTGCATTTGATTCGAAAAAGTGAAAGCGAAGATGACAATTAAAAGGAAGTGGTTCCTGAAGACAGCAATGCCAATTCCTTCGCATACATGGCAGCAGTCCATCTTCTGCTATGGAGAGGAGATTACATGATGTCTTGAGAACCTTCAAGAGCAGCAGCCAATCACCTTGATGGAATTCAAGGAAGCATTTGGTGGACTCTTTTCTGGACCAGGCACAAGTGAAGTCACCTAGTAAGATAGAGACGCTTGTGTGAGGCCTACTGGTGGCAGGCGTAGCCCCAATCCAGAATGTCTGGACACATCTCAGCCTCGCCCCACTTCCCATTGCATCATTTATGCACGAGGAGTTAATTGCCACAGGGAAGAATTAAATCGCATACTTGGTGGAAATGATTCCTGGAAGCTTTAAATTAGAGGGACAAAGGTGAGACACAAAGACTGAGAGTTTCAACAAAGTTGTCCTAGTTTTAAAGAAACGAACTTATTAGAATGGGCACTTTGTTCAGTCCCCAAAGCTTAAGAGCCATTTACAAAGTGAAATACATATGGCGAGACTGTAGAAACAAAAACAGCAAAGCATCTACATTATCTGCCAGTGTCTTTCCAGGGAGTGAAGACCCTCGGTTGCATTTTAACCCAGGAATCTCAAAGAGCGACCCTCTGTGGCTCTCAATAGCTCTTACTATTTTCCTTCCAGTAGCTCACAATTCATTCAGATAAGTATTTTCTAAAAAGAAATGTTATATCCTCATCTTAAATGGAAGATATGTATGTCTTGCCATACGTAGATGTAAACCATACAGATACACAAGAAGGTCAAAAGTGTTATGAAATTAGATTGTTTCCTATAAAAGAAGTCTTTGAGACTTCTTGTTTTCTCTTTATTTATAAAAGATCTCAAATAAATAGAGTAACAAAAATATTTGACTGTAAATGACAACCTTACCTGGCTAATCAACAGCGGTGGGTTGAAATAAAATCCTGATGGGAGGTTAAACAGCAAGAATAATCAAGGGAGAGCTGAAGGGTGAGGGAGGAGAATTCAAAAGGAAATGGCCCCTGCTCTATGAACCAATGGTATTTAATATTACCTGAGAATGCTTCATTAAGATCACTCCAAGATCATTCACACCTTGATAGACACTGGAACACTGAGGGCCTTTTTGATAGTTTGGAGTAGATCTTTTAAATTGTGCTATAGTAACCCAATAGGATGGATCGGGAAGTAATGAGCCTTATTTGCCTGCCTGCCTTAGTACAAATAGGTTTATAACTTGCCGTTGCTCTTCTCCTTGATTATGTCTTCCTGAAATTGGACTCCCTAATGCTATAACAAGAAATTACAGCAGTTTGAAGCTTTCAAAACCAAGACTTCTTAGGTAATGAGCTGATGAAGTCAAAGTACCATTTCTGTATTCTTTAAACCAGAATCTCTGAAACCTGGTAGGTAAGGAAGCTGCAACAGTCATAGAGCTGTTATTTGTCTTTCCCTCTCTAGAAAGAATAAACTATCCTCCAGGTTTAAAGCTGTTCCTTGCGCAACAGCCAGTAGGTGGAAAAAATAGCCTAGCAGTGAAATCAAGACAGGACTAATGTAGAATGTAGGAAGAGCATTCCCAGAGATGGAATTAGGTTCAGAAGTGTTTTAGCCGTGGAAATCCACAAGCCTACTGCCGCTGCAGAGAAGCTTTAATTATGAAAGGTCCTGGTCACTCGGCGTGCTCTGAGTTAAGGTGAAGTTCTGAGGGCAGACTGAGCGGCAACCTTGGTCCAGGGAGAACTGGGCAGAAAGGAAGAAGAAGCTGAACTCGAGAATCCATGCTGAAGCACAAGGCCGCTGGGTCAGAATGTTTCCTTTATATGGCCCTGTTGTGTACTGTCAAGGTGGGACCCTGAGCAGAGAGCCATTTCATAATTCATCCACAGCCAATGCTCAGCATGCCTGCCAGAGTGCAGGCACCTATTCATCCATCCACACACACACACACACACACAACACACACACGCACACATCCTTTGGAGTGTCTGGAATGTGTGAAACATGTGCGAGGCTTGGCTGAGGTAAGTGCAGAGGTGAATGTATTATAGATCAAGATGCTTAAAAGGAAGAGAGAAGGAAAACTACAGCGCCTGAGAGATCAGACTGTGAACACAGGTCTGGGTCTTATTAGTTTTCTTTTAATCAAGTTGCATTTTTACTTATACAAATGGGTTTGTAAAAGGAAATCTCCTATCACCACCTTAAGTAAGAAATGAAGAGCCCTTGCCATATGCAGACATATAAGTCCAGGGAGGTGAGAGAGGCAGAGAACATGCCAAGAGAGGAGGTCAGAGGAGGGTGAGATCCCATCTGGCTGGACTGAGGCTGGAGGGGAGTTTGGGTACCTAGAGTTCTGCCAGTTTCTTCAGCTCATCCTGAACACTGTCAAAGGATTACTTCAAAGGGACCTTTTGAGCAGTGCACTGAAAACTACAGGGAGGCTGAGATCCATGGGACAATGGGGAAGGTGGAGGAGGATTTTCTGACAAAGGAAGCAGTTTGAGCAAAGGCAGGTTGAGAGGCGACTATTTACATCTTCCCAGGGAGAACTTTGAAAGATCCTGCGGAGAGTTCAACCAGAGTCTAGGTGGCAGAGTGGCTATGCCTTGGGCTGCAAGCTGCTAAGTCCATAGTTCAAAACCACCTTCCATTCTGTGGAAGAAGGACAAGGCTTTCTACTCCTGTAAATGATTACAGGCTCAGAAACCCAAAGGGGTAGTTCTCCCTTGCCCCTCTAGGGTCACTATTAATCAGCACATTTGAGAGCATTTTAAGAGGTAGAATCCCTGGTGGTGGACTATGAGTTGGGCTACTAACCCCTTCATCAGCAGTTCAAACCTACCGGCCTTCAGGAGAAAGATGATGCTTTCTACTCCGATACAGAGATAAAGTCTCAAAAACTCAATGGGGATCTGCTGCAACGCATCGCATTTGGTCAAGTGCAGGGGCAGTGAAAAGAGGGAAGGCCCTCAAGCTAATGGATTGACACAGTGGCTGCAACAAGGGCCGCAAGCAGAGAAAGAATTATGAGGGTGACTAAGGACAGGGCAATTTCATTCTGTTTCCCATAAGGTCTCTATGAGTCAAAACTGACGCAATGGCACCTCTCACCACATGATAGTCACTATGAGCCAAAATTGACTCTTTGGCTTGGTGGGAGAGGAGTGAGTCCTGATGGCTCAGTGATTAAAGTGCTCAGTTGCTAACTAAAGAGAGACCCTGAAGCCACAAGAAAGAGGCGGCAATGTGTTTCCCTAGATATTTACAATCTTGATAATCCCATGAGGCAGTTCTACTCTGTCCTCTAAGGTAGCCATCAAGTCAACATCTACTTGGAGGTAGTGGGTTTGAGGGTAGATATTTCTGACTGCAGAAACACAAACTTGAAAAAGCTGTCCAATATAGTGGAAATTACTTGGCTGAACTGAAAATTTGTAGGCAAGGGACACAGGAAGTTGAGCAATCCTTTTATCTTGAAACCCTTGCTCTTATATGGAAAGGAGGAGGCAAGGTGCATTTATAATTTGAAAGGGAGTTTTTCAATTCTGTAATTTGCAAATTCTTCTGCAATAGGACATCTTGACATGGTCATAAATCCAACATTAGAATAAAGTAATTCCTTCTTAGGCTATCATGAGAAAGAGGAAAAGAAGTAAAATCTTCATGAAAAAATAAGAAACCTCTTTAAAATATTTTGAAATTCCTTTCAAGACCTTTGGTACTTGGTCACACATTCAAACCACAGCTAACTTGGACCTCTTTATGTCCCCACATATTTCCAGGTGCAGAAACTGACTTCTACTTACTTAAGTTGACTTAGCCATGTTAGGGCCTTGCAACTCATTCTCCTGATACTGAGTTTAAATCTAGGAATGAGGGCCTGATCCCTAGTGGTGTAGTGGTTGAGTGCGGGACAGCGAGCCACAGGCTTGGTGGTTCAAATCCTGTAGTGGCTCTCCAGGAGCAAGGCTGGGTAGCTCCCATGACCACCAGAGGGCAGTGATTCCCCCCACCTCCAAAAAACAAAAACTAATCTAGGAATGAAAATGCTGTTCTTTAGAGAAGCATCTGGCAAGATGGTAAGATAGAGGGTACTTTCTTGATCAGAAATAATAATGCTATAATATGCTATCTTTGTTTATAAGATATGAAGCTCAAAATATTTCAAATGAAATGCAAAGAAGCTATGCAAATGATCCAAATTCATGTACCACAGGAAAGGGGACTAGGGGGAGGTCCCAGTGTCTGTCATTCACGTGCGCTATGTCCTTTCCTTCCTGTAACTTTCTCTCCAAACTGGAAACCATCTCTGCTCACCCCCTTTCCTCTGCCCTGAGCCTATTCATTCCTCTGTAGAAAGTCTGTCCAGCTTGCCACCATCACCATGAACTTTTCCTCAACTCACTGCTCCTTTCTTGACCTTGCTGTCTCCTACCCTGACTTTTATGCCTTGACATTTAAAGAGTGTGGAATATATTTGTTTTTTTGTGTTTTTTGGGGGGGAGGGGGGCATCACTGCCCTCTAGTGATCGTGGGAGCTACCCAGCCCTGCTCCTGAGAGCCACCACTGGATTTGAACCGCCAAGCCCGCGGACCGCAGTCCCGTACTCAACCACTTACGCCAACGGGGCTCAGCCCTTTTTTGTTTTTTGTTTGAAGAGTGTGGAATGTAGATCACCACATTTCTCCTCTTCTCTTTCTCAGTAATGGCATCACCGTCCATCAAGTGGCTAAGTCTGAAAATCTATTTTTTTTTACTTCCCTCTTCCTCTTCTGCTAGTCTGGATAGCCTAGAAAAACAAATTCATAGATACTCACAGGTGTATAAGAGAGAATTCTAAATAAAGAGTACATTACTTAATTGTACATTAAGAAAGCATCCCAACCCAGTCTAGTTCAAGTCCATAAGTCCAATATTAGGTCATATGTGTGATACCAATCTATAAAGTCCTCTTCAGACTCATGAAGCACATGCAATGATGCCAAATGCAAGATGATTATAAGCCTGTGGGTAGAAGTGTCTTTGGATCCAGTGGCAATGTAAGCATCTCAGCTCTGGAAGGGGTTTTAAATGGCTTCTCCAGCTCCAGGGAAGGGGCTCTATCAGCATATCACCATGTGTCTCGCCAATAGAGCTTCTCTCAGAGAGTGAGTGTTTCTCCCCTCCGGGGAGGAAATACAGGATTTCCCAGAATTCTCAGGAGTAGGTCATGCCCACACAGAGACCTCATTGGCTATATCCCAATTGACAGGCTAGACTCTACCCTATTCTCTTAATCTTCTCAAATTGACAAATGATTATATAATCACCACATTTTCTTCCCACATCAAATGATCCCAAAACCCACTGATTATACTTTCATCATATACAAGGAGGCTTCAAAAGTTCATGAGAAAGATGAAATAGAAATACAATGGAATTTTCCCAATAACTTCTTGAAGTCCCTATATACTCTTTTTCTTCTTTCCACTTTCAGAATCACATTCAGGCTGGTGACACCAATCTCTCTCTCCTTCCCCTTCCCCCTCTCCCTCTCCCTCTCTGCTAGCCTCCTGATTGGCTTCATTCCCCCATTCTCTTGTAATTTTCAAATAATGTTTATCACTAACTAAGACTAAAATGCAAATCCCTCACCCCTCCTGAGATCTTGAGAACTGACCCCTCTCTATGTCTCTAATTTGCTCCTCTCTTTCCCCAGGCTGAGGTTTGTGCAGTTTCTTGGAAACTTCAAGTTTATTGCTTCCTTAAAAAAAAAGCCAATCTTACTGCCATGAAGTCATAATGACTCATAGAGACTCAAGAGGACAAGATCAAACTGCTCCTGTGGGTTTTTGAGCAGCAACTTTTTATATGAGTAAAATGTCCCATCTTTCTCCAACAGAGTGACTGGTGGTTTTGAACTGAGGACCTTTCTATTAGTGCCCCAATGCATAACCACTACATTACCAGAGGATTTCAGTCCCACCCCCCTAAGAATATTGGAGATGAAATTAATAACATCCTCTATATCCTCACTATTAAATCCCAAATCCTCTGGAACCTAGTTGTTTCTCAATAAATATTTTCTTAGTGACCAAATGAATAAATGAAACTTACTCATGATTAAAAACCCTAACCTGAGAATGGATAGCAAGACAAGGCTGCTAGCATCCTGAGACAACAGGATGACTGAGAAGAGCCCAAAGAAATCTCAAGACAGGAGCGTGCAGAAGCCAGTAGAACAAGAGATCTACAACTGCTAAAGAATCAGACTCAGAACCTTTACCTTTTGCCTGCACCTGAATACCCAAAATGGGATGTTGAACTTGACTGGATCATTCTAGCTAAGGAGGACTGAGACAGAGGCATTGCTGACACTGGAGAACATAAAATAAAAGGTGAAAACCAGAACTTGGTTTATCCAAGTTGGTCAAATTGGTATTAAAAAAAGAAAAAAGAAAGAATATGCCTTCTGCACCCTGAGTCTATCTCTCCTTTGATGTAGGTCAAATTAAGACTTAATGGATTCCTGATTTCTGGTTAGATATCTGAGAAGATATGAAAAGAATTTCCTTGTGCTTCCAGTAGTGAGAGGAGAATTCTTTTTTTTAAGACTTTTTATTGTGATTTGGTAACAGTTTATAGATCGCATCAGATCTGCTTTTCATTCAAAAATGCATATAGGTTTTATTTCACGTGAATGATTGCAATCCCCACAATATAAAACTTTGGATCTCCCACTTCCTCCTTTCCCTCCTATCTTGCTTTTGTCCCTAGACCACCTGACTTTCTGAGCATTGTACTTGGGCAAATATTGCCCTTTGAATCTCAAATGCATGTCTCCCCAGTGTCATTGTTCACCTTATAAACTTGTCTATTGTTTGACTAAAAATTGAGCCATGGGGATAAATTCTGTCTCAGGGATTCCACAAGTCCCTACTTGACCAATAAGCCTGGTATTTTTTTATGATTTGGGGTTTTGTTCCACTTTTTCTCCCATTCGATTCAGGATCTACTAATATGATCCTTTTCAATGTGGTCAGTCATGGTAACTGACACTAGTTAATTCTAGTCTCAGGGTAGATTAGAATTCATTAATCCACTAGACTGAAAGTTTCTATGCATCTTTGATTTTCTTCACTCATTTTTGCACCAGATAAGGGAAGACCAATAGTTACACCTAGATGGTCACTCGCAAGCTTTTAAGAGTTCCATCACTACTCACCCAAACTGAATACAGAACATCATTTTTATGGAATGTGTTGTGCCATTTAACCTTAGAGCAATGGCCCTGAGCCCCGAGGCCCAATGCTTTGGACTATGACTAAGAAGTATTTATAACTTTGCCCCTGTATGTAGCTCATGTAAATATGTATGTATACAAATAAACATCTCTGACAAACCTTTATATTCATGATCATATTTCAATTTTCCTTCTACAACTTGTTCACGGTGCATATTTATCCATGAATTCACTCACAGACTATTGTGATTGCAAGACTGCATATACCATAGTATTTCTATCCATCATTAACTCTTATACTCCTTCCAGTGCCTTCTTTTGCCTGCACCATCTTTTACTAAGCTCACTTTCATTTTATATTGCCTTCTCTTTACCTACGCTAGCAATTTACCCTCCTTCCTTCTCACTCATTGCAATCATCAAAAATCTTCCTTTTTAAAAAAATCACTTTATTGGGGTTTATACAACTCTTTTTTAACAATTAAAATTTAAAAAACAGGGTTTTTTGTTTCTGTCAGATTCCTGGTTTAATAAGGTTTTATTTTGAGAAAAAGGTCCCAAACACCAGGCTGTTCACAAAAATAACCCACAATATCTATCAACTTTAGGAAACAAATCTTAAGACTATTACACTATTTTTCTAGGGGATGGGGACTCATACAACTCTTACCACAATCCATACACACATCCGCTGTTTGTCAAGCACATTTGTACATTTGTTGCCCTCATCATTCTCAAAAGTCTTCCTTTTATGTGAAAATTTTTTATTGAATTTGTATAATAATGATCTTATACAATATTTTTACTTTTGCAAACGGCTTTTTTACTCAACATAGTATCCTCCATGTTCATCCATGTTATGAGATGTTTCACAGATCCATCCTTATTCTTTGATGTTGCATAGTATTTCATTGTATGCATATATCCAATATTTATATATTCTTCCATAAATGGGTCTTTAGACTGTCTCTTAATTTTTGCTACTGTGAATGGTGCTGCAATTAACATGAATATAAATATCTATTTTTTGTAACAGTTATTATTTCTCTAAGATATATACTTAATAGTGAAACTTAATAGTGAGACTTCAGCATCTCCATTTTCAACTTTTTAAGGAGTTTCTATACCATTTTTCCCAGTAGTTTTACCCTTTCTCAATCCCACCAACAATGTATGAGAAATCTATACCCCTGCCAGCATTTGGTGTTTTCTGGATTTTTATTTGTCTGTTGCTAGCATTGGTATTACTTCTAGAGTTAGATGATATTTCATTATTTGGATTTCCATCTCTCTAAAGACTGTTGAATATGAGCATAGCTTCATATATTTGTTATCTTTAGAGTTTTAGATTTTGCATTTTGGCCTTTGATTTGAATTCATTTTTGTCTAAGGTGTGAGATATGGGTCCAGTGTCATTTTCCCTTAAATAGTTTGATCAGCCCTATTTGATGTAAACATGCTCTCTTCCCCATTTGATACATTCTGGTTCTTTGTCAAAAGTCAACTGTTTCTAGGCAGCTGGATCTAACCTCTGCGCTCTCAATTCTGTTTCATTGGTCTATGTGTCTATCATTGTACCAGTTCCAGGCTGTTTTATTACTATTACTGTGTAGTAAGAGTTGAGATCAAGAACGATAAGATATACTAATTTGTCTTTTTTAGTAACAATTTGCTAATCCATATGAATTTCCTTAGCCCTTTCCTTTTCATACGAAATCCAAGATTTTTCCCATTCTCTTTTCTTTATATTCCCACTTCTTTAAAGAATGATGATGTAATCTGGGTATGAATAATAATAAGCAGAGTGCTTTAGATTGTATTGACATTTTTAAATCTTCCTTTTCATGATCATAGTCTATCCTTTCATTTATATGTCTCTTTTAATTTCTCGCAGTGTTTTGTAGCTTGTTTTGAATCAATCTTTTTTATCTGTGATCTCATCTTTGGGGTGTACCAATTTTAAAATGTAGTTTTTCTTTCTCAGAGTCTTCTCTGCAAATATAAAGGACTTCAATTGAATTTTGTATGCTGATCTTGCACCTTGCCATTTCCCTGAGTCTTTCAATAAGTTCCAATAATTTTCTTGCTGCATTCTTGAGATTGTCTATATAGGATATCTTCTGAAAGTGCACAGTTTTACCTTTACCTCTTCTTGGCCAGCTTGGGTGTTTCATATCTACCTTTCTGGTTTTATTGCACAAGGTAAGGTTTTCAGCACAATATTGAATGGAAGTGGTGACAAAAAGAATTCTTGTCAGGTTTCCCTTCACAAGGAGAAGACTTTCAATCTCTCTCCATTGTGACTAATGTTGGCTACTGGTTTTGTATATATCCCCTAAATTACGTTGGGAAATTTCCATTTTATTTCTATTTTGTTGAGCATTTTTATCAGGAATATGTGTTGGATTTTTTTTTTGTGCAATGCCTTTTCAGCATCAGTTGATATGACCATGTGCTTCAACCTTATGACCCTATTTCCGAAGAAAGATGATGTTTTCTCATCCCATAAAGAGTTTCAGTCTTTTAAAAACATAAAGGCAGTTCTGCTCTATCTTATAGAATCACAAAGATCCAGAAATAATTCAAAGACAGTGAAAAAGAATTTTTATGACCTATTTCACTCTAGCTCAAAGAACCTAAAACATCATTTCTATAACAGTGACTGCTATTTTATGTGCATTGTTTTCTTATTAATTGTTAAGAACCTTGTGTCTAAAATGTGCCTGCCAACTGCTCAAACCATCTAGACCTCAAATCATCTCTGTGACAAAAGATACCATGTACTACATTTGTCTGGAAGCAGATGCCCCTTCTTTATGAATGAACGAGGGGAAAAACACCTGACTGTTCCCCTTGAAATACCTGTACTCCCTCCCGTGTTGGGGCAAGGACAAGTCCCCCAGAAACCAGAACCTTTTCTGCTGCTCTCACTTTCCAGTTATGCCATGCAATCATCAGGCTGGGTTTTCATCTCAGTCCAAACCCATCTGCTTTTGTCTTTTTAAAGATTCTTGACAGTTCTGATTCACATTTTCTCTGCTTATTTTCCAGTGCAGGTAGATTTCTTTAAACATATGTTTTTGCTATTTTTTCCTCGATGCAGTAATATATGAATTATTATAGTTTATGCTCAAGACACCATCTTGCTCTATTTAATCCCAACATAAGGACAATTAACAATGTATGTAACATACAAGGAGGAAAAATGAATGGAAAAATACACAACAGAAACAGATATGTGGAGCAAACACCACCCTCACCCCCAAATCTCCAGAAAGGTGCTGACAGTGAACCTGCTGGAAAACAGGGAAGGGAGCACTCTGCATCTGCTTTACATATTAGATATGCTACCTGTTTATTTTAAGGCTGAGCATCCCCCTTTTTCTTGCAATTTGTAAAAACAAGGAGATCATGAGATCTAATTTTTTTTTTGGCTCAATCACCTAGTGATAGTGGGAAACTTTCTGAGATGCTCTTATTAAGAGTGTTAAAAGACTTTGGATGAGTACTTAATTGGCTTTACCAAAGTTATTGTAATGACATCATGTCTGATCCTATCTGTGATTTGTTTACCTCCCTTTTGAACAGACAAATTGTTTTTATTTTAAATGAGAACATTTTAAGAAAGGCTTGGATAAGATTTCTGACTTATTTGCAATGTCTTTCTTTGTTCGAGAAATGGGAAGAAAACCAACAATTAGCATAAAGGGTAGTTTGCCTACAGTATCATTTAATCTTTTGATCTAAGCAGAGATATTATTATTACTCCTATTTCATGGACAAGGAAAGTGAGGCTCATGGATATGAAGTAACTTGCCATGAATTGTGAAGTTGGTGAGGGATGTAGAAGCCAAATTTATATTGCTCTCTATTCGAGACTCATGCAGAAAAATGGTGGATTGTCGGCTAAGCACAGTTTCCTTGTGGGTTCTTATGTCATTGTGAAGTTCTGTATAAAGAGATACATATTTGTGTGTGATACTATACAGAATTTCCCAGTCATTAGATTTTAAGAGTAATCCATACATATCCTAACTGAGGAAAATCTAAGCAGTAAGAGACATTCTCTAAGATACTGGAAAAGAGCACACACATCTAATGTATAATCGTGCCGCCATCCCACTTTGTTTGCTCTGAATTCTAAATGAAGGACAAGGTTGAGGGAACATCCTCCTTTATCTGACAACATGGAATCAGAAGACATTACTATCTTCATAGCTCCCCAACCCAAACCCAACCAAATGCCATCAAGTTGATTCTGATTCATAGTCACCCTGTGGGACAAGATAGGACTGCCCCTGTGGGTTTTCAAAACTGCATCTCTCTCCAGGAGTAGAAGGCCTCATGAAGATAGAGGCAATCCAGTGGGCATCCCTTAAGTAGATACTTCTCGTGCACTGACTCTGCGTTCCTGCCATGTGCTCAGCACTATGGATGAACTAAGTATATAACGTGAATAAAAGCGGCAACCATTCCTGTCCTGATGAAGCTTAGAGTTTAATCAGGGGTGACCTGATTAACCTATAATGCACATTTTAAGAAGGTAAATGCTGTAAGTTTTTTAAAGCAGGAAAGAAGAGAGCACTTTGGAGTCGTGCTGGGGTTCTAATATTCTGACGAGTCCGTGTAAAGGAGCTCGTGTGGTGTGGTGAGCTAAGCATTGGCTGCTAACAAGAAGGTTGAATCTTCAGACCCACAAGCCACTGCAGGGTAGGAAGACAAGGCTGTCTGCTCCCATAAAAATCTCTAGTCTTGGAAATACTTAATAGGGTCAAAATCAGTCAGCCAGCAATGGATTCGGTTTGGGTTTATGAATTAATATACAAAACCCTGGTCACCTAGTGGGTTAAATGTTGAGTTTGAAACCCATCAGCTGTTCAATGGGAGAATATAAAATCTAATAAACACAGAAATCCATGACCCCTAAAATCAACCCATCAGGACAAAGTGGGAATCTGAACAAAAAAGGCAGAATTGTCATGAACGGTGTCAATCAACGTGAGGGTATGGTCAGCAAGAAATGCTATTGGAAATGGAGACTGAGCTGCCCTAAGTATCACACACTGGGTGAATGGGATGATTAGTGCCGCTTGACTGCACTCCCAGCACAGCCTCTGAGTCCGCACTCCAGAGAGTCCTTGATGAAAAGCAGCCCATCCAGAGATCTCAAAGGACACTCGGGTCCAACCCCCCACAAAAGGGCTGAAGATAGAAAGGATGTGCCCCCTGGAGAAGAGAAGATTCCAGAAATGTATAGCTATCCCCTTAAAATCTCTGAAGTACTATCATCAGATGGAAAGGGGACTGGATTTCTTCTTCCATCACGCACAGCTGGCTGCAGATTAAAGGGGGGAAGCTAAAGGAAGATCACAGTGTAAAGTGATTTTCTGCAGCCTAAGTCAGCTCAGGCTGCTTTTCCCCCACTGTTTTTGTTTTAGGAGTGTGAAACTCTTCCTTTTGTCAAATTAAAATATGGGCTCAAGTGCACAACAACAATTAGGAGGTTGGCACAGGATTGATCAGTGTCACGTAGGGTTGTTAGAGCAAGAGCACCCTTCAAAGCACTTCCCCTCACCTGAGACTCCCAACCCACAGCTCTCCACGGGGCAGCTGATAACCGACTCTGATCACGGTCCAATGAAAATCCTTTCTTTCAGAGATTTGAATTCTCGAAATTTGGATGTTCTAGCTGTTCACATTGCAAGCAATGTTTGTTACAGTTTTTTTATTATTTTTTGTAATAATAAGGAAATAGAGGTGGGGTGAAGAAACTAGAAACCATCCTAATGAGAAAATGGTTAAATAAAATTTGGTCTATGTATACAATGGCAGGCACTGGGGTGGGGGGAGACTAAATCTACATGCATTAATATTAAAATCATCCCAAGACATAAGATGTATAGAAGAGAGCCCCAAGAAAAATCAAAATGTCTGATACAATGTATAGAATGCTTCAATGTACATAACAGGACATATAATCCTCGAATCACTCTGCAAAAAGAAAACAAAGTGGATCGCAGTGGCTGGAGTGATACTGAGTAGCTGATACTAGGAAGGCATTGAAATAATGGCTGCTAATCTAAATCAAACCTAAATTGGTATTTCAAAAAAAAAAAGTGATTTCTAAGCTCAACCTTAATGGATGAAGCTGAGAAGGTGGCAAGGCAATTGCTGGCAGAGGACATAGCCTGTTTGATTCTTTCAGGTTCATGAACCCCATGACCATGAACTTTCACTTTTTCAGCTAAGCTGTGAACACATCATGAAGTGCTTAGGACAAGGATCTGCTGGGAAAGGGCTTGCTCATAACTCAGGAGGTGCCTGGGTGTTCCTCACTAGGAAATCTGGGAAATGGAACCAGGAAGTATGTGAAGGAGCTGCTACCACAATCCAGAGAAGAGCTATGGAGCCTGACCAGGCTGGGCTAGGAAGAACTGCAAACCAGACTTCAGAAAGATGAACTCCATAAGGTTAAGGACTAAGTAGGCCCAGAGGAAATAAAGTTTGGATGAAGTTGAGATTTGGAAGAGTCTGAAAAAAAAAAAGTTTGGGGTAGGGGGAAGACAACCTTGTCCTGGGCCATTCTTGTCTATTTCTGTTCTTACTGACACACCAGGACCAAAGATCAGCTCTTGCCACCACTTCCTTCTGACAATGACAAAGGCCATCTTTTTCCAGATACTAAGAAGTTCTCTAAGAAAGGTCTATTGTTTCTTCAATGGGCTAGCTCTAGTACCAATGCCCAAGAAGACTTTCAAGCTCATCATTACCTTTCTACAATTTCCTTATGCTAAACATTAACTGGACTCTTCTCCTTATCCTCAAAGGAGGTAGAGAGGAACAACAAAAACAAAAGGAAACATGACCTTCATGAATCAGAACTAATTCTACTCCTCAGTTCTGTGACCTTGGGCAAGTTTCTAATCAGTCTGGGACTCTTACATAGCACCTGGGCTTTCTGTTCCCCACCTGCAGAGGCCCAGGTCCTGATGGCCTTTGAGACCATTCAAGGATGCCATCAGAGTAGGGTTGACTTCCTCCACCACACACTTATTGCAGCAGCATCCTTGTTCTCCTCAGAAGTCTCACAGTACTGGGTCTGTGTGTGCCCGCAGATCATCTCTCTCTGAATGGGCCATTGTCATCATCACAGTTAATATCTGACATTTTAAAATTTTCAACAAACATATAAATTCATGATTTGGTCCAATAGCAAATTTCAGAGGCATAGCTTCTTATCCCCACTTCATAGTACTTAATACCTTTTCTTTATTAAGATATAATATATAGTTATGTCTTTATTACTTGGCTAACTGTGTTCCAGGCACTGTCTAAGAGCTTAGCTAGCACCATCTCATGTAATACTATGCTAGTCTTGGAATGGAGGCTTTCCTGTTTTACAGAGGTACAGACCGAAGCACTAAGCAATCCATTGCATAGGTCACGCACAAGTTTTCACAAGATGATGATACAGGATTGAGATCCAATGAATGTGGCCCTGCTAACCACTGACCCAGGTTCCTTTACTGCGGGAGAAGTGGCGCGATGTGAGTGCGCACAAATTGAGGAATACTTGAAGTATCTGCCAATGAAAATCAAAGACACAGGCTCCTATAGAGAATGAAATCTCTATAAATGGAAAGAGAATGAAATCTCACAGCTGGACCAACAGAACAACATGCTGAGAAACAGAGAAAAGATTGAAGTGGCCAAAGCTTGCATTTAGATTGGATCCACAACTGGAAGCAGCAGTCAAGAAATCCAATAACGAGGGCCGAGCCCCTGTGGTATCATGGTTGTGCGCGGGACTGTGGCCCACTGGGTTTGAGGTTCAAATCCAGCAGCTAGGCTGGGCCTCCTACTCTCATCACCAGAGGGCAGTGATGCCCACTCTCCCAGAAATCCAGTACGTATTGCAGTGGGCACATCTGTTGCACATGACCTCTTTATAGTGCTGAAGAGCAAGGAGGGAACTTTGAGGACGAGGGTGCGTCTGACTCAAGTTACAGTGTTTTCAATGGCCTCCTATGCATGTGAAAGCCTCAGAAGATTTGCTGCATTTGAACCACCTTGAGAGCAGAGAATATTTGCTGTATCATGGAATGCCAGAAGAACAAACCAGTCTATCTTACAAGAAGTACAGAGAGAATGCTTCTTCGGGAGTCCTTCTCTCTCATCATTTTCCCTGGCAAAGGACCTCACCCATGGGGAAGTAGAGGCTTTGTGCAAAAGAGGAAGGCCCTCAATGAGGTGTTTGACACCCTGACTGTAAGAATGAACACCAGCATGAGGACAATTGTGAGGATGAAGCAGGAGTGGGCAGTGTTTCTTTCTGTTGCACAAATGCCACTGAGTCGGAAGGAGTTAGATAACTCTGAAGGACAGCAAGCACAGAGCAGAGATGACATCTGTGTTCCCTTACACGATGTCTCATGTTGTTCTTAGTACCCTCTTCCACATATGCTTAGAGCAAAATAGCAAAGACAAACTCCCAACACTTATGCTGAGAGAAATGTATTAAAATCATTAAGTGACTTACGGTCTCGAGGGATTCTGTTAGATACCATTGCTCTCCCACTCTAAACCCACATATCTTTCCTGAATTCTCACTTAGACTACAGCCAAGTACTGTCTGCCATTACTTTCAGTTGACCCAAGAGCTAGCATTCTACCTGGTTTTCCTCAATTTCAAGGTCAACAATTGAAGCTGAACTTGCACAAGCATCCCAGTCCCTTGACTCTCTACATCCCATTCCATAAGTTTTGGCGAATGTAAGCTCAGCTATCAATCACTTTTCCAAATACCTCTTAGAGTCCTTTCTTCTGTGGGATGTTTCCCAAGCATGTTGATTGCAGTGGTTATAGAAAATGCACCAACTGTGCTGTTAGAGGTATTTTATGAATGAGAGCCACATCGCATCTCTGTGAATCAGAACCAACTGGATAACAATAAATTTGATTGAGACTATCTGGGGAAAAGGAATTGGATATTATTCATGCTTGTCTTTATATTCACACACAAATGAATACTTTATTAATCAATCAACAGTAAGCTTAATAAGGTGAAAATAATTCTGAATTTGGGAGTTAGAAGATGGGCAGGACAGGTATTAGCTGCTTACTGATGACCACTAATGAAGGCATCTCAGCAGAGACACAGTTAATCCTTTTATTTCCTTCATCACACTAAGCCTAGGATGTAGGGTGTCTGAAGGAAGAGGCCGGAACTATTAGGGAGGAACACTGGCCCTAGACCTCTCATTTATCACTGCCACGTCAGCTTCTACTCCTGCCCACTGACCACTGATCACCATTTGATCAATGCTAATGCATTTGACATTAACACTTTATAGATAGCTTTCTAATAACCATGCTTGCCAGGACTGCAGGCAGATTTTTAACTCCTTTCCTTAATGTAGGATACTGCATTAAGAAGGACAAAAGATAATATGGAGATGAGTATGGACTTTGTTTTCTCTCTCCTCCTCTCCTTCCTCTTCTTCCTCCTCCTTTTCCTCCTTCTCCTTCTCATTTCTTCTCCTTCTTCCTATCTCCTCTCCTCCTCTCTTTCTCTCATTCAAAAGGCGTCAATATGGATGACTTACTAAAGCATGTCCACTCCTTAATTTGTATTCTAGCAAGGAGCAACCTGGTGTTCTTATAGTACAATCATCTCATTTTTAAAATGTAGAAACCTAGATATAAAGAAATTAATGAACTATATCTGTCAGAATCGAATTGGGAAAAATAGATGGCAAATTATCTATACAAGAAATTAGTTACAACGCATTCAGGAACACCTAACACCCAAATGGAATATAGAGAGTCACACTAGAAACTATCAACACTCAGAAATGATTACCACGTCAAGGGCTGGAGGCACAAAGGAGAAGGTGGTATTACCAGAACCCAGCAGCAGGACCACCAGAAGGAAGCTGGACACATGGCAGAAGCTCCTGGCAAAAGTAGGTTCCACAGATCGAAGGATTATCTAATGCAGCTGGAACTGTGCAGAAGACTCCGCCACTATTGGGGACATTCTCCAAAGCAGAGGGAAAGTAAAACAAAACTCATAGCCATTAAGTTAATTCTAATTCACAGTGACCCTATGAGACAGAGGGACACTAGCTACAAGAGTTTCTGAGACTGTCCATCGTTGTGGGTATAGAAAGTTTCATCTTTCTCCTGCAGAGTGGCTAGTGGTTTTGAACTGCTGATCTTAACTAGCAGCCCAACCTGTAATCACTACACCACTTGGTCCTGGTTTTCTGCTTCTCTGCAAATCTCCTACTTCCTGTCAGAGCTACTGGCAGGATCTAGACAGACGGGAGTTGATAAGGACGACAAGGAAATGTTGTTTGAAGGGATAAGACCCCAGTAATTCATCACAGAGCAAAGAAGGGGCAAAAAAATGGATCTAAAAGCAAACAGACCAGAGGATGGCCCAGAACCTTCTAACATCCTTCTTTTCTACTCCATGTAGCTGATCTCTTGTGCTTTCTTAGCTTTCTGCAACAAGCTCTCTGCTCTGACACCAAATACACGGCCACCAGGGCAATTTTAACTGATAAGGACTCTGTGTAGGATTTCTGGGACATTATTCTTTATAGGAGCAAAAAGCCTCATCTTCCTCCCTCGTAATAGGTGGTGGGTTTGAATTGTCCACTCTGCAGTTAGAGCCTGACACGAGGTATCCTTGTTGAATTCAGGCACAGGGGACAGGATGATTAGAGTTCATCTCATGTACTTTGGACAGAGTATCAAGAGAGACCAATCTCTGGAAAAGAACATAATGCTTGGTAAAGGAGAGGGGCTAGTGAGAAAGACTGTCAAGAAAATGAAGTGACCCAGTGGCTGGGACAGGAACACAAACATAACAACAATTCTGAAGATGACCAAGGACTGGGCAGTGCTTCTTTCTCTGGTGTATTATGAGTCAGAACCCTTCCCAATTGGACCTGGCATCAACATAAACTGGATTATAGGGTATGCCTTCTGTGATTTGCTTTTCATCTGGTTTTTGTTCTTTTTCCGTTGTTTAACTCACATGCATCTTATTCGAAGGTGGATTTATTTTATCAATTAAAACTATCATCACCATGGCATCAGACTTGAATATGAGTCCTAGGTGGTTAAGCACCATTAAGAACCTCCTAACTCATCCCAGGAGAAAAGATATACTTGAAAATCTGTGTCAGGGTTTCCATCATGCAATGGTCCTGTTGGAAAACCTTGTTCTTTTCCATTCTTCTCACCGCCCCATTCCCGCAGGGACACCAACCCTGACTCCATCGTCACAATGGAAAAATGTGTCCAGTGAAACATTCCTCTCAGAGAGGCAGGCAACTGAGCACGCCTCCTGTCTTCAGTGGAACAGGCTCGACCTACCAGCTCCATCCCTCTTCTCTCTGCTCAGTTCAGGCTTGCCAGGAGATCCTGTCACAGCTCTGCCACCAGCTGGTGGGTACCCAGTAGTCCCTGCCAGTCCGACCAAACACATGATGTATGTCACCAGCTCGGTCTGGGTACGTGAACATGGTTTTCTCATATAACACATAAGAAGTAGAATGACCTTGGAAAAAAACTATTATTCATGAATTATTTGAGATTTATCGTTCAATTGGCATTTCGTTTTTGAGCCAAATTATCCAAGGCTAACCCCGCATGGAAGAAAGGTCATATTGAGAGCCATCTCCCCCTTATTTCAGCCAGATAAAATGAGCATCTGTTCTGACGGCCTTCCGCATTTAGCATTTCCATTTGCAGCTGCCGATGGGAATTTCCCTTCTCTGAAGACCAAATTAGA
The DNA here is from genome assembly GCA_004026705.1 of Nesogale talazaci. Classification (NCBI taxonomy): domain Eukaryota; kingdom Metazoa; phylum Chordata; class Mammalia; order Afrosoricida; family Tenrecidae; genus Nesogale; species Nesogale talazaci. The sequence goes on along the minus strand of PVJH01022131.1, from coordinate 13,898 downwards.
CTCTCAGTTGGGCTGGCTGGTCATGGAGCACTCTGGATCCAAAATGTCAAAGATTTCCACCCAACAGGCTCCAATCTTTCTCTCACATTACTCTGCCTGCAAAGGATGCCTAACAAGCCATTCACTTCTCCTGTCTGGAGCACTTGGTCTCCCGGTCTCAAGGAACAAATTTCAGGTGGGGTCAGGTATTCTTTCTTCCCTTGTGGATAGTGTAGGGCTGCATCACCTCCTTCCTAGCTGTCTCCACAACTCCAGAAGAGCAGACACAGCCCCCCGCCACCTCTGACTCATTCAGCTGCACAGCAACTGGTAGATTGGGAATGACGTCAGGTGCCCTGCTTCTTTGTTTGGACCATATTCTTTGGGGCAATGGCAAATTGACCCTGTGGAACTTGGATCTTGTCTGATTTCCCCAAGGAAGCACAAAGTTTAAGAAGAGTAATGTCATCCAGAAAATCAAGAGGAGCTCTGCAGTTGTGGATATGAATTCTGTCTAGGGCTTTCACACAAAAGAAGGTACCAATGTGGTTCAGAAACCCTTGGCCCGATGTTGCATTAACTCAGTAAACTTAACTCCAACTGGCAGGCTTCCAATTTTAGAGGCAAGATGGAGTCAGGCACAGTGAACCTCTCTCTTCCCTTCACAAACCGACCGATTGCCCAGGAGCCTCGTCTAACTCATGGTGACCCATGTGCTTCAAGCAGAAGTGCACTCAAGAGGGGTTTCGTTGGCTGGAATCTTACAAAAGGAGATCACCAGGTCTTTCTTCAGTGGCAGAAGTGGTTCAAAGCACCTGTCTTTCAGTTAGTTGCTTAGCACAGGTACTCTGCACCACCCCAAACCTTTTCATGGCCCCACTATCTCTCTTCCTAAGTTAAACAGGGATAAAAATTTATCTTCACCGAGTTCAATGTCAATGAGACTAGAAGGCATGGTTTTTAGAAATAACCAGATGATAGGAAGCCTGCAATCATACCATTGACAGTTTGATGCAAGTTTTGTGATTCTTTGAAAACATCCATTGTCCTCACATGTCAAATTATGACATTAAGCACACAGCAGCACACATGCAATGTCTACAGGAGCCTGGAGCTGAGGGCTTTGCCTGGACAATTTCTGAGAAACCTTGACAGAAAACATAGATCATCCCAAACAGAGACTATCCTGACAGACTTGTCCCTACATCCTTAAATCAAATTGTGATTTAAAAAAAAAATCTTTAAAGCGAAAAGGCCACACATGTTAATTAAAATCGATGTCAATTAAAAATAGAAATTGAAAATAGAAAATTAATTAAAAATAGAAAAAAATACAAGCGGAACATTTTAGAGACCATCTCGTGTAAGACCCTAATATGACAAGTTAGGCACCTAATGTCCAAGAGGGACACTAGCCTGGTTTAAAATCCAAGATCTAGTGAAAGAAAAAAGTGGAATCCAAACTCCTGTTTTGAAACCTCAACTACGCAGTCTGAAAAGCTGAGTGGAACATGGTTTTCATCTTTTAAATACCATGATTTTAAGAGTCATGCCTGCTGTCAGTTGCCAATCAGTTGTTCTGACCCATGAGACAAGGTACAGGAGAGCAAGACACTACCCGGTCCCCTGCCATCCTCCTGACTGGGAAGATGTTGGCATTCAGGTTTCAGCTCTTGTGTCCTTCTATGTCTTGGAGGGTCATCCTCTCTGTCACTGTTCTCTATTTTACCAAGCATGATGTCCTCCGAGGACTGGTCCCTTCTGATGGCACATCCTAAGTATGTGAGACAAACACTCACCATTCTCGCTTCTATGGAGCCTTCTGATTGTGCTTCTTGCCAAGACAGACTTTTTTTACTTTTCATTCTTCCAACAATTCACAGTGCACTCAATATTGTTCACCAACACTGTCATTCAAACGCACTCATTCCTCCTCCGTCTTCCGTACTTGTTACCCAGCTCTCCTGTGCATATGAGACAAGGGAAAGTCTTTGGCTCGTGTGCCTCTCTGATTTCAAAGTCACAGACTGGCTTTGTAACACTTTAAAGGGGCCGTGTGCAGCAGATTTTCCCAATGTAATCTGTCATTTGATGTCTTGACTGCTGCTTTCATGGGGATTTGTTGATGGTGGATCCAATCCAAGGACATTATTCATAATGTCTTTATCACAATGATGCTCACTTATCCAGTTATGAGGATTCTCATTTTCTCTATGTTGAGGTGTGATTCACATGGAAGTCTTTGATTTCATCAACAAGTACTTTAAGGTCATTCTGCTTTTAGAAAACTTTCTTCCTCGTATACTCTGACTTTTTTTAATCATATGCTCAGCAGACAGAGTAAATATGATAAAATGATGCAACCGTGATGCATACCTTTCCTGATTTGAAACCATTCCGTGTCCCTTGTTCTACACATAACCATAATGGTATCCCTTTTCTGTTTGGTTAAAATTGAGCTTCCAGGATGAGTTTATTTCCAGAAATGAAGGTTGTATCAGGACCATCGTGGGTTCCACTGGGTTCCAGGGTCTTTATTTGACCAGAAAACCTGGTCTCCTTTGTGAGTTTGAGTTTTGTTCCACACCGTTCTCCCACTGTATCTGACTAGAGCACATCTGTCTTTGAGTGGAGATATCTGATGACCTGAATGACTGGTGTGAGAGCCTGGTTACATTGAAATGAGCAAGCTTGCCAGATTGCAAAGAAACAAATGGAGGAGTGGATGTGCTTTGATGGGACCCAAAATGGGGACTCCAAGGGGGAACTTAGGAGCTACCATAGTAAAGTCCTCATGGTCCTATTGATACTTCTATGAAGCTTAGCTTCAGCGACTTTGAGAATTGTCACATGTATCCAGAACATCATAATTCTCCTCTTGAGTCTCAGTCTCCACAACCACAAAGTGGGAGATTAGAAGACCCACCACTTTCCAGGGCCTAACATGAGCAGTGGCAAAATCCCCTGGTAAACACCAGCCATCTGGAAGATAGAAGGGCAGCCTCAGTCCAGTGCCTATGGTACCAGAAGGATTTGCTTGTAAGTCTATGAATTTGTGTACCTGCTTTTTGTAACAAATGACAAACACATTCCACAGAAGACTGACAGAAAAAAATTCTCTTTGAAAGAGAGTGGGCAGAGAAAGTTAACGGCTGGGCAAAACAACCACACATCCTGCTGACTGCCAGATTAGTTGCCAAAGCATCCATTTAAGTGGCCAAAGAAAAAAATGAAATCTGTTGGTTCTTGTTTCGTTTTGTTCCTTTGTTTCAAGAATAATGAAATCCCGAAGTCCATGCATTATCTCTTCAAGGACCTCAATAATGCCTGGCTGAGAGAGTTTCTGGAGAACACGGTTCTGAGACTACTAATCCAAACTGCTTCATTGCAGGGTGCTCCCAAAGATGCTTCCTCCCTTTAAAATCAGAAAGCAGAAGATCTGATTCAACTCTCAGTCCTGCTCTGACATCACTGAGAAAACGAAGACACAAACATCTCCTGCCTCTGTCTAAGCCCTCACGTCTACAAAAATGAGATTTTGAACCAGAGATACCATCTCAGGAGCAGGTCAGCTTTCATGCTGAACCTCTCATTCTAAATGTGGAGTCGGGCTTGTTGATTCCTAACGTATCTGTGTGTGTGAAAACTTCATGCAATGAGGGAACTTGGCCACTCAGTTATAACACCACATGGAAGAAACCTTGGGTGCCTCCTACTCGCTGTACCACTCCAAGAGAATGGCAAAAGAAAGATCCCAAACATTTCCCTTTTGTCATTCCCTCCCTTCTTTATTTCCATTTCTGCATCATCTCCTACAAGCAACCCATGCAACACAAGACTTTGGAATGCCAACGCTCTCAAAGATTATCATCTAATATTCCTCCCTAAGTCAGAATGTATACAACCTAATATTTCCCATAGGATTCTTGATATACTATACTAAGATTAAATTTCAATGATGACCTCTGCACAAGAGAAGACCCAGAACCATATCTAATCTCTAAAGATCTGTCATGGGGAAAGACCAATTGGTTATAGGAAGAGAGTTTCAGCATAATTACATAACATTGCTAGTCCCAGACAATGCCAATTTAATAAAAGCTTTGCCTCTGAAATAGTTTCTTAGTATAAATATGCACATAATTATCCAACAGAACTCCCTGTGTGTATATAGTTTTCCACATGCTCTAGATGCTGTTAATATGCTTTCTGCCAACAAAAGCTCTCAAGCAAGCAATAAAATAAACTAAGTAATAACACTACCATTGAGTCAATTCTGCCCATAAGAACTCCATAGAACCATAGGCCTTCCAAGACTGTAATTTCTTACAGAAGCAGACTGTCGCATCCTTCCCCTAGAGGGCTTCATGGCTTCAAACCATTGACCTTTTCATGAGTATCCAAATGTTTAACCATTTTACCACCAGGGATCCAAGCAAGCTATACCAATTCTGAATTGAATATCCTCTGTGGTATGTGTGCTCTATCGATAGTGGCCTTTTTGTAGGCTAATTGATGTGTGTATTAAGACAGTTGTTTTAACTCATAGTAAAATACAAAGGATAAGAACAAGCCTGAATTTTTCATAAATACATGTGTTAATCAATTGGATATTAAATCACAATTTAATGTGCAAATTTTGCTACTCTTAGGACTCTTGGGACTCCTTCAAGAAAAATGAATGAGGAAACAGAGAGTGAAGATCATCAAGTCATCAGGAGAACCTCAGCCAGGTGGCTCCTGTATTTGGCTGCCCCCTACCACATGCTGCTTGATAAAGCCCCTGCTCTTCCCTCCATGCCATACTGCCTTTGCCAGCCAAGATCATTCATTCTGTCTCACAAAAGGAATCTGCTTGGGTCTCCCCATGCCAACTGCAATATTCATGGTGGGCTTAGATGCAAAAGATAAATGGGCTACCACCTTGATTACCCGCCTGCCTGACATTCAGCATCTGAACTGCTCAACAACCTTGTTTGGTGCCTAACCACTGGAACTTCCTGTCTTTCTTAGAGCTCACTAGAGTAGGTGTCCTCTAATCTTCACAAAGCAGGGCATCATATGGATTTTTAGAGAAGCTGAAGCCAACTGTTTCCCAGAGTTCTCTTCAAACCGTCATCACCGGGGAGCGTCTACCTACCAAGGCCACAGCACACTCTCTTCTCATAGTCAGGTCGACGATTATAACTCAGTTGTTATAGAAATTGCCCATTGTCTTAGATACAAACACCAGGAGGTGAGGAGGGATTGAGGGAGGACCTTTCAGGGGCACGACTTCATGTGACATCATAAAGGACCTGTGTCCTGAGAGGACAGAACAATAGTAATCTGTCAGAAGACACTTGATGAGGCAGGTGGTGATGCTGGAGAATGTGGAGACCCGGAGAGCAGTGGGGATAGATATGTCTAAGGACCACATGACAGAGACTTGGCATCATGCAGATGCAGTTAGGGATCCAGTTTCTGAAACCACCGGCAGCTCCACAAAAGAAAGACTTGGTTTTTGACTCTCATACACAGTTGCAGTCTCAGAAACCCACGCAAGGCCAAGCTCCGTGCCAGCCAGCCAATGCTGAGCCATAGCGGGCCCGAGTGGGTTTCTGAGACTAACTTTCCACAGGGGTAGAAAGCCTCGTCCTTCTCCAGTGAGCTGCTAGTGGTTTCAAACAGCCGACCAGGAGGATCACAGCCCAATGGGTAGACATTCGCCACCACATGGGTCTCTCTGAGTCAGACTGCCTCAGTGACAGGGAGTTTGGTTTGGTTTATACTCTATTGAGAGCCACTCTAGATTGGGCCTCCATGATGGGTTGTTTCTCAAGGCTGACGGTTTTTCAAATATCATCTGAGTACACAAATAGGTCTCCACAAAAATTCTCTTTCAAAGCATTTATAAGCGTACAGAACAATAAAATCCAACGATAGAGAAGGAGTTGGAAAATGCACAGTAACCTCACATAATTGAGCACTATCAAAATTATAATGAGCACATGAATTTATTGATATGGGAAAATGGTCACAAAACACTATGCAAACAAGTCAGCCATGGTATAATCTCAAAGTTGTAGAGAAGACTGTATGGTTAGACACATAACTACAGTAGGACCTGTGAAAGTCAGAAACTGTCAGGTGGAAACCCAGCAGAGAAGGAAAACTCAGAGATGTTCCACTAAACCAGGCAAAGGAAGGTGGTGAGACTGCTGCCACAGATGGAAACCTGGTGAGATCCAGAAAACCACGGCTGTCCCATCCCAGTCTGCCTCTCCCCACTCGTCCCCACTGGTCCCCACAAAGTGTGATGACACTGGTCCCTGGTGGGGGAGAGGGATTTACTAGTTTACTTAGTTCATTCAAAGAAAATGAAAATGAGGGAACATCAGAAAGTTTGTGAAACATTCCACTATTTTTTAATTCCATTTTCCATGAATTTTTTGAAGCACCCTCATCTAATAATTACGTGCATAAGACCTTGAAGCTAAGCTGTATCAATGGGGTTGACTGGTCCTGATGGCATTGAAACCTTCTGACATTATTGAGCCTGCCCCAAGTAAATAATCTGGCAGCCTTTCTCTGCTAACCTACCTGTCTCCCACAAGAATGCACATACACACATGCATACACATACACACAGTCTAATTCTCTAGATTTATGTCACCTCTGATGACCTTCTGTCTATTCAATCAATACGACCATCAATAGCCTCTGGTTCCTAGGACCTGGGGTTGTGATATGAAGGCCCACAATCAGGGCAGGATTTGTGATGGGCACAACAACATTGAAGCAGCACATTCAAAACACCAGTGGGGCTGAAATAACATCAGCACTCCCCACATCGTAAACAGGATGGGGCCCTGCCTGGCTCAGGTGAACTCACAGTTTGTTTTTGTTTTGATGTATTTCCCTTTCCACAAAACAAGAACTTGCCTTTGGGTCTCGCAGGCCCAGTGATCCTGCTATTTTGACAGTTGCTTGGTGGCCTTCCAGAGGATAAAAGGACACCTGTGAGTTCCAAACACACCGCCCACTCCAGGTAGCTTTGGCACTGTTATTCTCAGCTGACAGAGCAGATGTGTAGATATGCATGGAGAAGACCAGTGTGGAAATGAACACGGAGAAGAAGAGAAGTATAAGGAACATCACAAGACACATGACCCACTGCCTCTGGTCTCAGCCCAGAATGGTATTTACAGATGAGTTTGGGAAAGGATGTTGCTGCTGTTAGATGTCTTTGAGTCAACCCTCTGTGCTACAGAATCAGGTCCTGTGCCACCCTCCCAAAGCTTATCATAGGGGAGCCCATTGTTACATCTACTGTGATAAATGCGTCTTAATTAGTAATTCTCAAATATCAAAGGTCAAGCTTAAGGTCCATACTAAGTGCTGACCTTCATATCACACAGTGTTGAAGATTTAATTCTAAGAAGATAATGGAGCAGGAAGTCCTCTGTACCCTTGCTTGGGGTTGTTGGTGATTGCATGAGTATCAGTGAGGACATGATGTTTAGTTGCTCTCTGATTTCTTATGAAAACTAACTTTCATCAGAGGCCTGTTCTTGCCTGCTGGACTCAGGTATTTAAAAACCATGGAAGGAAGCATCACTGTTTTATATGTGTGTGTAGAAGTTAAATCCATTCATGCTTACACCCCTCCCCCCCCCCCCAAGAAGCATCAGAAATATGAAGACAAGTACCTCTGTTCAGCTCCGATTAAAAGTAGTGCATATCAACGGGAAATCTTGATCTGTACTAAGATCTTCTGAAACAAATACTTAAGAACTCAGGTGTCAGAAAGGTGTTATACAAGGAACAATTGATGGAGATTCCATATGGGCACACACATATGTTTTTCTCTTTTGACCTACAAAGGAGATATCAGACTACGGGATGAACTGTTAAGTCTTCCCAGGCAAAATCTTCCAGGGCCACGACTCTAAGCTAGGCCTTTTGATCCCAAGTCTCCAATTCTTTTTATGCTAGGTGAGCTGCAGCTTCTTTTCTGCTCAGGATAGCACTGTGTCTGTGCAGGTTTACTCCTGAGAGCGTCTAGTTTCCACAGAGGAATAGCTGATGGAAAGTGATTTGTCACAGGCAGGTCACCCGCTGCCCAGCTTGTGACCTGGTGACTATAGTGAAGTCACAGTTGTTCTAATTGCCCACTGTCACATGTTCGAGTCATGCAGGAAAGGTGTTTCCTCCTGAATGGCTCAGCAGATGGATCACTGTTTATGATGGAAATAACATTTTATCCTGACCCAGGAAAAAACCATAGCTAAAGTCAGGTAAATCACATTCTGTTTACTGGAAGGCATGCGGGAATTGATTTGCTGTTGTTGTTCTAAAAGCTCCATTTGACTAGAAGGGAAAATGGAAGTAATCAAATGGAACCCCGCAACAAGGTACTTTATTGGAATTTTTTTAAGTGCCTCTCAAAATTCAACAGGTAGAAAGCATTTGGGAAGTAAACAAAGCAGGGGGGTGGGACAAGTTCTATAACCCCACACCTCCGAGGTTAAGAAAAAACAATTGCCATGGAGTTGATGCTGATTCCTAACAAATTTTCCAAACTCACTGACATGGAGTCGACTTCAACTCAAAGGGAGCCTATGAGACTGAGGAGAGGTCCACCCTAGGGTTTCCCAGGCCATAGAACTCTATGGGAGCCACGTCTCATCTCTCTCTGGAGGAGTGGGTGCTATGTTTGAAAGGAAGAGGCTGTTGGATTTGAACAACAAGCCCACCTCCTAACCCAAGACACCAGCAGCATTCTTCTTCTAACTCAGGATGACCTCCGTGGCTCAGGTTCAAGCTGTGCCCCCTCAGACACTCATTAGTTTATTTGTCAGAAGCAGATTACCACCAGGCTTGTCTTCCAAACTTGATCGGCAGTATTGGGTAAGGACCACAAACACACATTGTTAACATTTGTGAGATGGTTTATAGACCTTAGAGGCTCTGCCGATCTTCTCTGGGGTTAGCAACAAGTCCCCGCAACCATTAATGAATCAAGTGGTCCTTGGGTATCATTGTTGCATAAAAATTTTTAAAAATTAAGGCATCATTGACCTATGTCTTTTGAGGGAAGACGGAGGCAAAGAAAGAAGGAGATGATCTGTGTGCATGTCTGAAAAGAAAATTTCTGACTTCAAGATGAATGAACTAATAGGGATTTCTACAGCATTACCAGGCAGAGTCCAGAATGATGAAATAGTAATTGAAAGTCTTCATGTTTGCATTTAGCACATTACCTAATGAGTTGCAAATTGTTGATGGAATAAGTCTACGTCAAATACCACTCACTACTCTTTTATATACCTTCAAGATTTAGTTAGCCAATTTCTTTGTAGAAAAGAAGGTAGGAAAATGTCATAAAGTCAAAGTTAAGATCATAAATTTTTAATGTTTCCCATAGAAAATTTAAAAAAAGAAGTACCATGTTTAAAGTGAAGGTAGATAGTCATCCAACATCATTTTAAAGGACTCGCAGATAGAACCACTGCATCTTATAAAACGATGGCTAATATTGTACCATCACCTATTTTTAAACGCTTAGGATTTTTACAAACAATCTTTATAAATTATTAAAGTCACTGCCAAGAATAACTTTAAAAAAGAAAAAACCAATATGAGCAATTCTGATCTCTGGTTTTTGTTAAGTACTTGCATACAAAAAAGTGAAAGAGACCAAGGAGCTGCAATGCCAACCTGCCTTTTCCCTAAAGTTTGGACCTGCTCTTGGTCTGTGCTCTGTGGAGGACATAGGAGATACAGAGTAGCTTGAACAGAGCTAGGAAGTGTAAGGTCAGACCTGGCCACACGAGGCCCCCGAGATTAAGGTACATCTCATTCCCCCAGTGTCAAAAAGATGGGTTCTGCTGCCCCTCCAGAGCTGTCAGAGAATCCAGTCAATAAGTCAAGCCCAACACTTAAAGGATGCATGGTTATCTCATTTGCTTATTTTCAGATTGTGCCAACCGAATTTTCATGATCATCCAAGGGGAATGACGATATCACTGTGTCAGAATCATTGTCATCAGTCAGTGAATGGGAAAGAAGTCTTTTTCTTTCTTTCTTTTTCTTTCTTTTTTTTTTTTTTTTTTTTTTTTGGAAATGTGGCACAGCTTTCTATGATGAACAGCACAAAGTCAACGGAAGAAAAGAGAATTTGAACATTTTTACCCCTCATCTCTCATGCCTAGAATTTGGATTCACCTAAACTATGTTATTTGCTTAGAAATTTAATCCAACCATGTTTATAGTTCTGTCAAAATCAAGGCAATTGGCATCACATGCTAATGATATCTGAATAATTACAGCTTTGGGCTTGAAAGACTGGGGAGTGGGGGTGGAGGAAACTAAGGGATCTGTGACCAGCTCATCTGCCAGTTTTGATGAACATTGGCAGCATGTATTCTCTGATTAAAATCTAAGAAGTCACATGCTCGTCATTAAGACAGTTATTTAAATTCTTTCATTTTGATACTTACAGTACATTAAGATTTGAGTTTCTGATTCCTTTGTGTGTAGGAGAGAAGGATAATGACATTTTCTCAGGGGGAAAAAAGTTTTCATAGGTATTACAAAGATTCAGTGCTTCATAGTCTCAAAGAGTATTCAAGAAGTAAGAAAATGAAAAAAAAAAAGAAGTAAGAAAAAGTGAGCAATATGAAAAAATTCTCCTGGCTTGAAAATGATATCTTTATATTGAAACTTAGCTTGAAAATCCTATATATTTCCCAGCTATTTGGAGTAGGAAATATTCAGATTTCTAGATAGTTCTGGAATTTTGATTCCATCTCCTGCCCCCTGCCCTCCACCTCCTGCGCCCACACACACATTCCCCTAGCCTTTAAGTTTTCAATCTATACTGAAAGAAGAAAATGCTTAGCAGCCCACTGCAGCTGCTAACAAGATCCCTTAATTATCCTGCACAGAATCTCTCAAAGAGAGTCTCTCTACTTACAGGATAAAGCCCAAATTCCAGTGCAATATGCCTTGCTCTATCTGCTGGTGTATAACCTGTTCCCAATCCCCCAGTGGCTCTGAATGAGAAAGACAGGGCTTTATCTTCCCATAAAGATCCACAGGCTCAGACATTCTGCATAAGGTCTCCATAAATCAATGGCTGTGGATTTGGGGTTTTGTTTTCACTAACCAACCAGTTCAAGACTCACACTGACCTGTGGGAGAAAGACCTGGTTGTCTACTTTCCTAAATATGACAACAAAGAAAGCCTATTCTGTCCTATTCTGAAAGCAAATAGGATTGCCTTAAGTTGGACCAACCTGATGATGGCAAGAGGTTTCATGTTTGGGAAACGACCTTGGGTTAAAGGAGCTGTGCAGGCTTAGACATTGGGCAGCCAACCTCAAGATCAGCAGTTAAAGCCCTCCAGATACTCTGTGGGGAAAAGACGAGAATGTGTCCTTACCAGTTCATCTGATGCTTAGTAAGCACCCTGATGGCCACATACTTCACAAACACCTCTCTAAATTCTGCCACAACCTGTGAAGTGAGGTCAATGTTATTCTCTTCCTTATAACAAATGAACACACCAACTCTCAGAGACTTTCCACAACTTGCTCAAAAGCATGGAGGACCACACACCAGGAATATTACCACCTTGAAATTTACTTCCATTGAAAGCTATCTCCAGTTTATTCAGCATTGAGTCAAACATTGTGGGCCAAGCCCAAAGCAAAATTTGCCTCATCTGTGATCAATCTTTGAATTTGCACAAATCATAGAAAGGTCATAAGCTCTGAGGTTTTAAGTCCAAGACTAGATTCTTTACCCAACTTCAGTAAAGTAGGAATGGACCAGCGGATTTTTAAACAATACAGATGCTGTCTTGTTCAGTGTGAAGATCAAAAACAAAGGTCCATTTCTCTAACCACATTCACATTCTGAATGTGTGTGTACAGGAAATATCTTGTTCCCCCATATCTGTGGTGCCTCTAGGCTTAAATGATTATTTCCTCCAGTCACTTATGGAGAGAGTCTTAGATGTACACCCATTTGTTTTCCTAAGAGCTGCTCCATTCTAGATATGATGCTAATGCTGTATAATGAGAAAACACAAATCAAGCCCTGCTCACTCTTTCTCTCTCTCCCACACATACACACACGCACACATCCATATACTGAAAGCTTGTATTTTAAACTTTTGTAATTAATCATTTGACAGGTATGACACCAATGGGGCCTGCCAGATTATAAACAATAACCTGTCAAAGTGCAGAGCTCTGACAGAAAAGAAAAATAACACTTTATAAAGCTATCCAAAAGAAACAAAAAAGATACAACTAACTCTTAGGAAAACTGACAGGCCAAATTTAACTCAAATTTATTTAGACCAAATGGTCCTGAGATGTGGTTAGTTTTGTTGATATACTTTTGCCAGGAGGGGAAAAAAAAGTTTTGTATGAATTATTTTGTAAAAAGATTTGTAATTGGTAGACTTTCCACCAGGGTTTAAATAGTTACTCTTAAACATCTTGACCAATGGTGTAATGTGGATAAACAGCCTTGAAACACAATTTACAGACAGATTAACATGTCATGCCCCACAGGGTGTAGTTTCCCAAAATGAAACACCATTGTGAAAGTACAGTGTAATATTTTAAAGAGTGGGGTGGAAAACTGGTCCTTATTGATCTTAACATTTTCCCATGCTACACTTTCAAACATGCTTAAATCATTCTTACCATTCAACATCTTTGGACTCAGGCTTCGTGAATGGTACAAGGTCATAGTACAATCCTTCCCCCTATAAAGCACAATGCCTACTAAGGGATACAGACAAGTAAGTGAACAACTACAGGCTAGTTTGGAGAACTTGTGAGTCTCAGGTGTTCTTCAGACAAATTGAGGAAAGCTTTTCAGGAAAATGTGAAGCTTGAGCTAAGTCTCAAAACATAAATAGAAGTTGATCAGGGATGAATTTGCAGCACAGCAGGTGACTGAGACAGTCTGTGGAAGTCGCAAAGTCCTAAGCAAGCATTGTGTGCCTATCTGTCTCCTTCCTAGTGGAGGGCTGGATGAGTCCTAAGAAGCCAAAGCAGTGGGGGAAATGTGTCTTAGATTTATACGTGAATTGAAATCAGAGGAGGATGAGAATTGGAATGTCACTGGAAAAACTTAAAGACACAAACTGCTCATTGCATGGAAGAGGATCTCAGAAAGGTGTCAGGAGGCAACGTAGGAACCTCTGGGATCTAAGAGCCAAGAGGATATAGATGATAACATCATTTTGAACGAGCAATGGGAAGATGCCCGGGCAAATTTTTACATGCTTCCTACAGCAAGATGAGTCAGCCATAGTTAAAATACCAGTGCCAGAGTTTTCAGAGGAAGGATACCTTAAACTGTGTCCGTATAGAAAAATCTATCAAATAAAAATTGAAATCTGTTCCATCAGGTTCCTGCTGGAACCAAGAAATCCCTATAGGTCATCAAATAGTAAATCTAATTGTTGTTCTTGCCATGTGTCATGGAGTCCATTACAATTAACAGTCACCTAACACCACAGAAGCAAACACTGCCGGGTGCCCAGCCATCCCCACGAGTGTTGCTATGTTTGAAGATTGTTGAAACCACTATGCACATCCAGCTTATTGAGGCTTCTTCTTTTAGGCCACCCCTTCACTTTACGAAGTATGATATTCTTCTTCAGTAACTGGTCCTTCCTGATAACACATCCAAAGAACAAGTGACAAAGTCTCACCATCCTTGCTTCAAAGGAGCACTGTCAAGGTGCTTTCTTCAATATATATTTTTTGATCTTCTAGCATTCCATGATATGTTCCATGCTCTTCATTAAGACCATAAATCAGGGCTGAGCCCCGGTGGCGTAGTGGTTGTGCGCGGGACTGCGGCCCACTGGGACGGAGGTTCAATTCCAGCAGTGGGGCTGGGCCTCC
>PVJH01022130.1:10788-27556 GCA_004026705.1 Nesogale talazaci | reverse complement strand
AGTTCTCCTGTCACTAGGAAGTCCTACCCGCTCCCCATTCATCTGAAAACGGCTAACCTCCCGCGCATGCCTGCATGCAGCAAAGCAAACACGCAGCAATAACAACTTACTTGTTGGTGTGCATGTCGACAGTGCCGGAAGTGATTATCTGCAGGAGCAGGAGCGCCCAGTCTGTGGTCCACTGGGTGCTCCTCTGCACGGTGTCAAACATCCCTCCCACCTGCCACAGGAAAGGCCATGTCAACACGACAGGCTGGGGAAGAGAGCCATACCACCCCCATTGCTTCGTGTTGTCAAACTTCAATTAGCAAAACAAACAAACCGACAAACAAAAAGAGAGAGGGACGCTAGTGTAGGGGTTGTCTTGCTTCTTTCTCTCACACCTGCCTGTATCCGTTCACTCCCTGTAGTTCCTTGAGCAGAGGAAATCGGTCACTCAGATGACAATGATTTCCTGCAGGTCAGGCTCTCCCGGTTTCTGATCAGAGGACCACGTAATCAAAAGCCCCCTCGGTGACTTAAAAATCAGGGCAGATCATCAAAGCGAATTCTCTGCCCAATGACGGCAGGCTTTCTCTCGAGCCTGCTATTCCAGGTTATCCACTCTGACGCTATCAAGGCCATGCAGGTCCATCTGCATAGGTCACAAAAACGGGGCGCCTCCGCTCTCGGCTGCTTTCTCTCAGGACGGACTCTCCATCAGGCCCGGACTGTCCAGGAAGAGCAGGTGGCCGGGCCAGCAGCCTCTCTGTACACTTGGAGGGGACAGGAACCTACACATCAGGAAAGCCAAGTTCCAGATAGCTTTGAGCATGTCCCATCCCATGGTCAAGGCAGAATGGGAAAGAGTGAAGACATGTGAGGTTTCTGTGAAGCTGCCTCAAGGTAGAATTTGTCTGGATCTGATTCACGGGATCTACAGTTGGGCAGGACGTTGGCTCGAACGAGAGCATGCCTTGCAAACATGTACAATTGGGATGGACGTGGCACAGAGTGGCAGCACTCCCTCTGAGAGGGCCTCCAACACAAATGGAAGAGTCTCTGGGCAGGGAGGTGGAGAAGGAGGCAGGCCAGTGCCCCCGTAAATCAGTGCTCCCTGTCAGATCAGACAGGGCGGATAGGGAGAAAGACAAGCATGTGAGAGACGAAGAGCAAACTGCGGAAGGCCTCGCCTTGGCGCACGGAGAGGGGGGCATGTGCACATCTGCCCGTGTGTGGGAGGCAGGGAAACCCCCGACACGCCGCTTACCAGATTAAGCCGGAGCTGGAGGGCCTCGTGCATCATTTGCCTGGCTTTGACATCGTCCTGGTAGCGCTCTTCCCGCCAGTTACTCAAAATCTGAACGGTTGGAGATTGGAAAGAAGGGAGAGAAATTTGTTCCCCAACAGAAGTTGAATTTTGCCCTGGTTGACTGTGGAAGGGATCTTTAAGCTGGCGGCTAGTAATGTTAATCAAAGTCATAAGGAAAGCCACGATGAAAACCTTAAACCATCCCTGCAGGTGGTTCTATGCCCTTTACGCACGGAGCAATGTGAGTGCTGATTTACATTCCCAGGTGGGTTTCCTGCTAACTGAGTCTGGCTTCTGGGAATGATCAAGTTAAACCCCAAAGACCTATCTAGCTTATCTGTCAATCAATCAATCAATCTATCTACCTATGATCTATCTATCCATCTAACTTATTAAAAGATCATTTTATTGGGGGCTCTTAGAGCTCTTTCAACAATCCAGACATCAATTGCACCAAGCATAATTTCACATAGGGTGCCACCATTATTTTCTAAACATTTACTTTCTATTGAGCCCTTGGTATCAGTGCCTCCTTCCCTACCCCACCCCCCTTCCTCCCACCTCATGAAAGAGGTATTTTTAAAATACATTTTATCTATTTTTTGATCTCACTTGTCTCATGCAGGTGGCGCTTTTAAAAAGTTGTTTTAAGTAGTTTTATTGGCCTGTACATCACATGATGTCATACAATTTAATCTTTCCATCCTATTGAGAAGATTTGTGCAGACTTCAGAATGTCTCCACTGGTCTCATGATGGTGTGCTCTAGCGAGACAGAACAACATTTCCCCTGGGCTCCATGTTATAGGTCCAGGAACAAGCTTTGGGCCCCAGAACCAGTTCTGTTCTGACATTTCCTTGGCGGCAGGAGATGCCTCCAATGGATTTGTCCTCCTTGGATCAAAGGGGCCAACGTGATGTTTAAAAGCGCATGTAAAGCCAGCCCGCCGGGAGATCAGCCCTGGGGCTGGTCATCTTGTGGAGGGAAGGCTTCCCCACTGTCTCCGACCACCCCGGGCAGCTTGGGAAAGGCAGGCCACGGACAGGCAAGAGGCTGGCATAGCACGGGGCGGGCAGAGTTGTGGCAAAGGAGAAGCATCTTGGCAGGAGTGGGAAGGTGTCATGTGCAGCAGCCTCTCAGCAGGCCCCTCCCCAAATCTCCGCCCGAGAGACGGGCCACTTCCAAGTCCCTAAAGCACGCTGGTCTTCCTGGCACTAATGTGGTTCTCGTGGTGGGGGGCGGGGGGAGAGAATGAGAGCAAGGACGAGCTGGAAGGCAATGACGATGGCACGGATCTTTTGAATAGGGGGTTAAGCCAGGGAAATGCATGGCAAGGGAGCGGTAAGTGGACACAGTGTGAACAAAAACATTCAGTCAAGCACGGACCGAGGTTCACACGTGGGTGCGGTGAGGGAGGGCGAGCGCCTTCCAGGTGAAGGGAAGAAAAGATTCCCAGGTGTTGAAATGGGGGCTTGTTTGGCAAAGTGGAGGGACAGTGGCGTGGCTGATGTGGCGTGGCTCGTGTAGCATGGCTGAGGTGACGTGGAAGACGCTTCCTAGAGCCAGCAGCTCTTCACCCTCCTCATGCTGCGACCCTTTCATACGACTGCTCATGCCCTGCTGAACCCCTACCATAAAATCATTTTTCCCTGCTACTTCATCACTGTCATGAATCGTCAGGTAAATATCTGATGGGCAGGATGCATTAGACGAGCTCCCAAAGGGGTCTCGACCCACAGCTGGAGAACCGCTGGCCGAAGACATGAGAGGTCCCAGGTGGAAATTCTTCGTCTTGGTCTCCTATGGCCCCAGGCGCCTTGCGTGGTAGAGAGATGGTGTGCCTGCTATCTGGAGACCAGCTCCCTCCTGACCCACAGGGGGGAGACGATGGAGCCCCGTGGAAAGACGGAGACTCAGTGTCACTCTAAGCCCATCTAGAGATCCTTCAGGAGAGTGCCCCCCCGCAGGGGTCCACCAGGTACTGCTACCGTGCACCCGTGGAAAGACGGAGACTCAGTGTCACTCTAAGCCCATCTAGAGATCCTTCAGGAGAGTGGCCCCCCGCAGGGGTCCACCAGGTGCTGCTACCGTGCAATGCGCGTATCCCTCTACCCACTCGGCTCTAGTTCCTGATGTGGCCACTCGTGTCCCTTGGAATACGCAGAATACAAATGTCCCAGTGAGAGGGAGAGGGGGCCAACTCCAGAATTTTTGAGAATGTAAGTCCTATGTCTGAGAATGGATTCTCGTGAGAGCGGGAAGGTGCCCCCAGGTGGTGTGAGCAGGAAGGAGCTCCATTGTTACTGGAAAGACTGGAGGCTCAAAGCCACCCAGAGATAACTTGGGAGAGAGGCCCTAGCCATCCGCTTCCGGAAGGCCACCGTGAGTCAGAAAGGACTTCATGGCCATTGGCCTGTGCGTGCCTGGTGGCGATTTGCTTCTGGCAGGGACACCACAATGAGTTTCTGAGCCCAGAGAGCTCAAGCCCTGGCCCACCCACGAGCATGGAGCCTGCTTTCTTGTCGTCCATGCTCCAACACAGATCTTTCCAGTCTCCTCCCAACCTTCTGAGGTGTGCAGAGAAGCCCATGTTTCAGTGCCGGCGCAGATGAGCATGCCGTCTTGGTCTTCGTCTTGGTCAAGGCCATGTTCCTTGTCTCTAGAGAGGATGCGTCTGACTCAAGGGGATGGAAACGGTCCCTCTTGAGGGTCCTCGATGCATGGACTGTGTCCCCCGGCCTCCAGTCACGATGGCTGTGTCCTTAGGAGGCCACTGTCAGAAACTGGAAAGGAGAACACCTGGGAGCCACTAGGCAGGCATGTTCCTGGAACACGACCCCTTACCTGGTTCACTTGGTTCTGGAGGGATGTTAGCAGACCTTCTCGCTGCTCATCTTGGCCCTTCAGGCAGGTGAGTACCAGGGAGAGGAACGGCTGTTGGCTCAAGAGGGACATGCTACAAAGGAAGGAGGGGCGGGAGATTTGGTGAGCCAGGAGGGATTGTTCCCCATAGCAACACTTTGCCCTCATTTGTTCTGCCATGAAAACAAGGAAGTGGGGAGGCAGTAGCCAAAGAGGACTGGAAACGCCCAAGATGCTACAAGCCACCAGGATGCTTCCACAGCTGAGTGCTCGCCTGTGCCTCAAAGGCAGCCCCAAACTCCATCCTGTTCATCAGGAGAGATTCTGACATCCTTAAGGAAGACTTAGAGAACTAAAAATCATGTCATTATAAATGAGGGGGAAAGCAGATTGGGGAACCAAAGCCATCAGTAGGTGAAGCGACATATCCTTACAGAAGGGTCAAGGGGAGGAGACGAGCCTGTCAGGGGGCAGTGTCGCAACAATGAGATATGCAACCTTCCTCTAGTTCTTAAACGCTTCCTCCCCCCCCCCCCCATCATGATCCCAATTCTACCTTACAAATTCAGCTAGACCAGAGGATGCACACTACTACAGATAGGAACTGAAAGCACAAGGAATCCAGGGCCGATGATCCCTTCAGGATCAATGATGAGAGTGGCGATACCGGGAGGGTGGAGGGAAGGTGGGGTAGAAAGGTGGACCCGATTACAGGGATCTACATATAACCTTCTCCTTGGGAGATGGACCACAGGGAAGTGGGTGAAGGGAGACACTAGATAGTGTACAATATGATAAAATAATAATAATTTATAAATTATCAAGGGTTCATGGGGTAGGGACACTGGGTAGGGGGGTACATATGAGGAGCTGTTACCAGGGGCTTAAGTGGAAAGAAGATGTTTTGAGAATGAGGAGGGCAACAGCAACAAGTGTACAAATGTGCTTTGCATACAATGGATGCACGTATGGATTGATTGTGATGATTTATGAAAAAAAGAAAAGGAACACTTAGAAATGCACAAAATGCCTATCAGCATGATCAACTGTTGACCTGGAAGTTTCCTCTTATCTCAGAGTCTAGGAAACAGGTCTCTCTGTGTGTGAGGGAATTGTCTTGTTTCACGGGCTGGCTCTGTGTGGCAGGTCAGCCGGTTGCTCAAAGCTAAAACTAGGATAGGGAGGGGAGGCTAAGATGAGAAACCGGGCCTGCTGATTTTGCTCTGCGCTCGCTGGGGACCTCTGGTGTCCACACATCCACAGTGCCACAGCCCCACTGCTGTTGCCAGACTTGTTTTTCTCTTTTAATTTTAATTATTATTATTTTAAATAATTTCATTTGGGGCTCCTCCAGCTCTTATAACATACATCAACTGTATCAAGCACATTTATACACGCTTCCATCATCCTTTTCTAAACATTTACTCTATTTGTGTCCTTCGTATGAACCACCCTCCCACCCTTATGACCCTTGATAAATGATACGTTATTATTATTTTCACATATAAAATACTTTTATTTTTAAGTTAACTGATCCTCTGTGTTTTACCGAAGTCAAATGATGTGAAATTTTCTTTTTTGATGTCAGCATCTTTCATTTTCCTTCGACCATTGATAAGACAGGGAAATGGCTATATATTTTATAAACCGTGCATCCATTCTGTTTTAGTTTTTTTTGGGGGGGGGGGCAATCACTGCCCTCAGGTGGTGGGAGTAGGAGGCCCAGCCTTTGCTCTGTGGAGCTGGAATCGAACCTCCATCCCAGTGGGCCGCAGTTCCACGCATAATCACTATGCCACCGGGGTTCAGCCTCTGTTTTAGTTTTATATTCAGTTGGCACCTGGATTTTAGGACACGCGGCAGAGGGAAATAGAATGCTAAGGAGGACCGTGGAAGCCCAAAATATATTTGGCAGGATCTACACAGGGAATAAGTCTTTGGTGATTTCCCTTAAACCGTAATTGAGGGACGGGGATAACCTGGTTATCAGACGCCGTATTGGAGAGATGGATACAGCAGATTAACAGGATAAACCTGGCGTGATTTAAAACCCCATCATTTGATCTCCCAGCTGATACGTTTTGGGCGTGATCTGTTTGTTTGTTTTTTTGGCATCACTGGGCTCTGGTTATGGGAGCTACCCAGCCTTGATCTGGTTTTTAACAGTTTCTGTGTTTGGGTTCCCCCTTCTGCTCCCCCAACACTCGGCTTGTTCTGTTGTAGCTTTGCATCGTCTCTTGTCTTCTTGACTCTTTGCTGTGTGTTTTCCTGTGGTTTTTCAGTAGGTGAGCCTCGGGAGAGGCGAATCTAGAGAGGCAGCAGCTAGAGTAGGGGTCCCTGGGGGGTGGAGTGACAGTGGTGGAGGTGCAGGGTGGGGCGGGGTAAGGGGAGTTGATATCAAGAAGGAGGACGAGGCTTTGGAACCGATTCTGGCAGCGGTGGCACAGCACCGCTTGGTATGAGCGATGGAACGGTATGGTATCCTAAATGAAACTGTTTGGGGGGTGGGGGCAGAATCTATTTTTAAATTTGCATTTGAATACTCTTTCTTCAGCTCTCAGGGACAGAATAGGACGGTACGCGGGTCTGTTTGCTTTAAATGTGTGCGCAGGTTGAGCAGCGACATGGGGACCGACACCCGGTTATTAGGACTGACAGCGGGCAGCCCCTGGCCTAACGCTTCCCCAGGGCCCTTAAAAGCCAAATTCCAGTGACCGCTGGGGTAGGGCAACCAGGGGGGCCTTCCCCGCGCTAGATTTCTCCTCGGCGTTCCTCCCATCCGGGGGACACGGCTGGACGTCCACCCTACCTTTTCTGCTTCTGCCGGTCCCGCTCCTTCTTGGAGGAGGAGCCCAGGTGCTGCCCCTTCTCCAGTTCTTCCCCGGCGGCTTTCAGCACTCGGCCCTGCACGGAGGTGGGCAGCCGGGCGATCAGCGGGGCCACCAGCCACACCCCTCTCCGTTCCGAGGAGCTGCGCAGACAAAAACAGGTGTTCAGCACCCCCATGAGCACCGCTGCCCTCTGCGCCCACCAGTCCTGGCCCCGAACTCCAAAGGGAAGCTGGCAGGCCCCAGAACTCTCCTCCTTCCTGTTCCATCTGCTGGCACCAGAAGCACCTGCGATACTTCCCATCAGCCCCTGAAGGTGTCGCTCCAATAAAGGGGGGTGTGTGTGTGTGTGCACACTCAGCAGCTAGCAATGTTCTGTGCAGACCCAATGCTGGCAAGTCTGTTTCCTCTAAAGGAAGAGGGAATGTGTTCCTGAGGAATCCTGCTCTCTGCCTTTCGCCAGAAGACGGGACGCCTTGTGGACACGGTGATGAGTCTGTGTCCGCACGGCAGCGACCGCTGGCAAGGTTTGACAATGTGCCTCTTACACTCAATGTTCCCCAAAGAGGGACGGACGAGGCAACCTGCCTTCCACCTGCCCAGTGGTGTTTTCAGACCGCCCTGGGCTTTCCTCTTTCCGCTCTCCAACGCAGATTTCCATCCACGTTGGACGTAATTGCCGGCGGCTGCCGATCACAGAGGGAGTGTTTCCTGGTTCATGAGCAGCACCGGATACAAATGAAATGAATCAGCCCCCAGTGCCATCAATGGCCCCAAGGAGTCTGGATATAGTGTCGTGTAGTGTCGTGTGTGTCTTAGTCTGGATATACAGCATATAGAACACTAAGATAATAGCCTCTCCCGCCCCCAGCCTACCATTCAGCTTATCATTCAGTAAAGACAATTGTCACCCACGGTTACTTAGCGATTTCTTCACATGTCCAAGGCTTTGCAGAGAAAACAAAACAAAACGGCACTCCATCAAGACGGTGCACCGTCCCGTGTGAGAAGCAGGCAGATGGAGGAGAGGGTGGAAGTACCGTACCTGAGGAAAGTCTTTATCCCGTTCCGTCTCACACTGCTGCTATCTGTGCTCTCCCCGACACTGTTGGGGTGGAAGAGGCCCATACCGGGGTTGGAGCAGTGATTGTTCAGGTCGGCGGACTGCTGGAAAACCTCGATGGTCGCTTTGGCGATGTTGTCCAGTAAGTTGTTCATTTCGGCCACCGATCCAGAACCCTGGCGATCCATACAGGGCCATCAGTCAGCACACGCCGTGAGCCTTACCTGACCTTCCCCACGGACAGGTGCTCCTCGGCCGCCCTGAGAGGGCCCGCCTCCCACGGATACTCACAGGGTCCTTCAGGCACTGTTTGATCATTAGCTGAAGCTCCAGCCAGGACTGTCTCAGGGTCCACTGCTCCAGATTCTGGGGAGAAGGAAGCGTGACGTGAGGAGGACACCTGACCCTCAGAAGCATTTCTGCCTGACGAATGAGAGCAGGCGTCCTCGAACTGCGGCCCGTGGGCCACATGCGGCCCACCGAGGACATTTATCCGGCCCGCCGGGTGTTTCTGCCACTGCCGCCCATCCTGGGCCCGCAGTGAATGTGTTCATAGTTGTTTTTTTAAACTATAGTTTGGCCCTCCAACATTCTGAGGGACAGTGCCCCCTGTTTGAAAAGTTGGAGGGCCCTTGAACTAGAGGGTCAGGGGGGAAAAAATGAAGACCCTAAAGGAGATGGATTGACAAAGACGATGCCACAATGAGCTTCAATATAGGAGGCGAGTTCAAGAGCAGGGAACATCGTATCCTGTGGGCCCTTGGGGGCTGGAACCTACTTGAGGGGCCTTGTAGGGGCTTCTTTTCCTGTTCTGGGTTTTTCATGAACGATTCAACTGGCCAATCTTATAATGTGCATTGTTGGTTTAAGTAATTGAAGTTAATGCTAAGAACCTCCCCCCCCCCCAAACACATACACACCCCCCAAAAAGAATCATTTCTGACAGTACTCCCTCTGTCAAGACAGAGGAGAATGATCACACACACACAAGGGATCCATCTGCACCCAACAGCTTCCGGGACCCCGGCTGGATTCCGTGTGGACCTCAAGAATGGAGGCAGTAAAGCGACTGATTCTGTCAAAACACGGGAAGCACAGAAGGCGACTATTTTTAATTCGGAAATATACTGCTCTGTAGATAAGTCCATCTACAGATGAGCACATACCCTGTGCCCAAACGCTTTCAAATCTCAAATGATGCATTGAAGACGGTGTCTCCGTGAAGTTAATTTCTCATGTAACTACAATAGGGACTTGGGGATTCTGGTACCTGCATGTAATTTGTGGCATCTTTTTAGATGCCCAGAAAGAAAGTTGAGTGAGTACATGTGCAATTAATATGGAGAAATAACC
Organism: Nesogale talazaci; assembly: GCA_004026705.1. Taxonomy (NCBI): domain Eukaryota; kingdom Metazoa; phylum Chordata; class Mammalia; order Afrosoricida; family Tenrecidae; genus Nesogale; species Nesogale talazaci. The sequence goes on along the minus strand of PVJH01022130.1, from coordinate 18,159 downwards.
ACCCGAGGTCATTACCATTGGGGCTTAGTTAGCAATCCCCGCCCTCACCCCCCCCCCCCCCAAAGAGAGAGAATGCAGTAATTACTCAACAATAAGCCCCTGGTGAGTAAGGTGGGTCAGGCTTAAGGTGTGCAACTTGTCCTTGATGCACAGCTGCCCACATTTTGAAATGAACGGAACAACCTCTATCGTAAACCTCTATCTTTATCCCTCCACTCGCGGCACCTACAGAATTTCAATCACCCCGAGAGATTTTGGCTCTTCTCTTGCACTGGAGTGAGACTAAAGAAGGACGGTATGGATCAATTATCACTTTTTTTTGCCTCTTAACTGTAGGTTGGGGGAAAACTCTGCAGAGTTAAGATAGCTGCCCACCCGAGAATCTATCCGTATTTTGTTTCTTGGCCCTGGTGGCCAGGCCTCAGTCTAACAGCACTCTTCCTGCTTCCTGCCTAGGTTCCCTGGGGCCCTCCCTTCCTCCTGCACTGGGCCTACGTGGAAACCTTGGTGTTTGCCATGGTGGAGTGTCCTGTGAAGTCATTTCCTCCTGGGACTCACTGGATGGGCCTGTCTCTGGTGGGCTAACGCCGATCCCCCGGGGTTTGTTCAGCACTCGTTCTGAATGGTGTCTCAAGGGCATGCCAGCAAGCCTGGTCTTTCCCGTGATTCTGAATCATTCTGAATGATTCTGAAGGTCCGCCCAGGACCTTTGAGAGCACCGGTATGGGGGAGGGGGGGGGGTCCCGGGCATCCCTGGGTTCTTCTTGTCCCAGGTGAGGCGAGGCGGTGGTGTATGTGAATGCTCTGGACTCAGTGTGACCAGGAAGCTGATTCTCTTCACTGTTACCTGCTCTGGCTTGGAGAGACCCAATGTTGCACCTTGCAGTGGCCACCAGTAAGCTCTTCAGACTCCTGTCCCCAGTGGATGGGTGGATGGATTGTGATCTGAGCCGTCCAAGCCCCCCCAATAAAGGGATTAAAAAAAAAAAAAAAGAGGCTCCACTCCCTACTCCACAAACCAGGATGCACAACTATATCTGGATGGGTTTGGTCAGGGCGTCTGACTTAGGCGTCCCCTGAGACTGTGCTCCTGAGCCCAGGGAATGAGTCTGATTGTGTCCCCGGCATGGCCCACGATATCATTAGACACGCCGCCCAGGCCCGCAGCTACCCACAAACAAACAGTTTCCCATGGGGAGACTCCTGGACACCATCCCGTGCACTCTCAGCTTGCACGTGTCTGCCGTGCAGGATTTCATAGGAGAAAGCCTAGACTCTTCTGGACTTTGACCGCGGGCCGAGAACATGACCTTAAATTCTTCAAAAGACACACTAAGGAATGGATGCTTTTCAGACACCAGGGACTGCCTGTCATCACAGAGGGAGTTTCAAACCTTTTAAAAAAATTTCTTTATGAGCCCTGGTGGAGTAGTGGTTGTGCACGGGTCTGCGGCCCACTGGGACAGTGGTTCAAATCCAGCAGCAGCTCTCCAGGAGCAAAGGCTGGACCACCTACTCCCACCAGAAGGCAGTGATGCTCCAACCCCCCTCCAAATAAATTTAAAAAAATTCTTTATGAAAAGATCTTTGATGGCGGGATCTTCCAGCTCTCATAATTCACACATTAAGGGTATCAAGCACATTTGTACCTAGATTATCATCATTAATTTCTAAACGTTGACTTCCTATTGAGCCCTTGGTAGCGGCTCCCCTTTTTGCCCCCGCCACTCTTTGATAAATTATAATTACTATTCTTATATCGTACACCAACCGCTGTCTTTATCCCTTCCCCCCACCCCCTGTGGTTTTTGTTGTCCGTCCCCCTGGGTTGGTGGTGGAGGTTCTGTGTCATCACTGCGATTGGTTCCCTCTTCCTCCCCACCCCTTCAGCCTTGTGTCAGATCATTAAAGACGGTCCCCTTACCTGAAGAATGCGCTTGACGTGCTGCCTTTGCAGGTTGTCCCCCTCTGTGCACTCTTTCACGCCATGAGGGTAACAGATGAGCTGCAGTAGCTTCTGCGCTTGCAGGTTTGAGAGCACGGGGTCCAGGATCAGCTCCTTGTCCGTGCACAGCCTCTCGGGTTCCCTCAGGCAGTGTTCGCCTACCCATTCCTGCAACCAAGACGCCAGTGAGCCGGAGAGGCTCTGTGCGGCTCCGGACGTCTGCACCCTGTCGTACGTGGAGGGGGTGCGAGAGGAGACAGGGCCAGCAGGAACGCTTGCACTTAAAAAACAAAACTAACGACTTGAAGTGGGCGCGCACCGTCTGACAGGGACAAAAGTCTGGCCTTTTCAAGCCTTCAAAATAGACGATACCAATGTTGATGGAATTAAAAAAAAATAAAGACTGATTAGCCAAAAAGAATGGGAGACTCAAAGAGAGAAAAAACTGGTACGTCAACTACCCGTGGAGTCTAGCACTACATACAGTTCTGAAAACCCCCAAAACTTTTTTTTTTTTTGGCAGGGGGAGGATCAGTTTCTTTAGCTGGACATGTAATAATAATGAGTTACATCATACTCCGCACATTATCTTTATACACTAGAGGGTATGTGTTAAAATCACATGGAGGCCTTATTGAAATGTCGGTGTTTGAGTCAGTGTCTCGGGGGGTAGACGTGCAATTCCCAGCTCAGCATCCCCCACCCCCTTGCCCCCGTATCAGTGGTTGAAAGCTGGTGCTACCATTAGCACCACGACCGGGGGGAGGAGGGTAGGTTTGAAGATTCAAATGCCCTAGCCCCACTCTGTTATCTATTCATACCATTTTTATTGGCATATGATTCACCTACTGAACGGGTCAATGGTTTGACGCTCTTAAAGTTAAGCCATCATCGCTGTCATTTTAGAACCTTGTCTTCACTTCTGAAGTCCTTATTATGAGCTCTCCATTTCCCCCAGCGCCCCCTGCCATCTCCCGAAGACACTGTTCATCTAGAGCAGTGGTTCTCAACCTGTGGGTTGCGACCTCTTTGGGGATCGCCAGAGTCCTAACAGTAGCAAAATGACAGTGAGGAAGTAGCAATGAAAAGAATTTTATGGTTGGGGGGAGGGGCGGGCGGGGAGAGGGGTCACCACAGCATGAGGAACCGTATGAGCGGGTTGCGGCAGGAGGAAGGTGGAGAACCACCGATCTGGTTGTGGTCTCGATCGTTCCCAAGCCCCACTTGAGGCCGATGAAATCAAACTCAGTGGGTGGGGTCTAAATAGCCCTAAAGATTTTTTTTCCCCCAAGAACAACATTTTTTTTTTTCTCTTCAACTCCTCCAGCTGTGAACCAGCGCACACTGCCTTCCGACACCCGGTGCACTCTGGCTGCCCACTGGCATGGCTCCAGTTTGGTGGGGCGAAAATGTGACCCCGGCAGCACTGTCGCTGCTCTGGGCATGTGGTGTGAATGAACTATCAGCATCACACACAGCAGGCCTTCAAAATACAGGTGTAACAAGAGCTATGGCTTACACAGCTTGCTGAGGAGCTAAATATGACGCTGTCTCTAAATGCCTTTCAAGAGATTGCTTTTATTTTATTGGTCAGGGGGGAAAACGAGTCACTCTTTGTGGAGATCCCTTGCAGAGAGACCAGGGAAGACACTTTGATAGTGTTCACATCCCTAATAAGGGGAGGAGGGTCATCGTGTGCTTTTGGAGGTGAGACCCTGAGAAGGACACAGCGCGATGACCCCCAGAGTGTCCTATCTCAGACCTATCTCAACAGGGGCTTTTTGAAAGGACAGCTGGTCAGCGGCTGGAGGGAAAGGCCGTTCCTGTCCCTGAAAATGACCGAGTGGCTGTGTTTGCAGCGACCAGAAACAAGAGACAAAGCTCCTCACAGGTTAGGCTGCTGGAGGACGAACCTGGCACCGTGATGGGTGCCGTAACCATCAAACCATGGACCTGTGATGTAGACAGGACAAATGCTCATGCCACAGTCACACGGCCTGATTTCTGATAGCCGCACTTTGGTCATGCCTCACTCACTAGCAATACAAAGTGGAAGGGAGATGTGATCAATGTTCAGGTGGTTAATAAAAAAGCGAAAAATCATGTGCAAATCTGTACGGCGAATGCAAACGAATATAAAAAGGGGAAGAAACCAATTGCAAGGATCTACATACCAACCTGCCCCCTGGGAATGGTGAAGTAGGTGAAGGGAGATGGCGGAGTGTAAGAGATGACGAAATAATGATAATTTATAAATTATGAAGGGTTCATGGGGAAGGAGCGAGTGGGGAAGGAGGGAAGACATGAGGATCGGATACCAGGGGCTTAAGCGGAAAGCAAGTGTGTTGAGAACGATGAAGGGAACAAAAGTGCTTGACACAATGGATGGGCATGTGGACTGTGATAAGAGTTGTACGAGCCCCCAGTAAATGATTAAAAAAAAAAAGAATGTAAAAAACAAACAAACCCGGGGCTCAGCCCCGGTGGCGTAGTGGTTGTGCGCGGGACTGCGGCCCACTGGGATGGAGGTTCAATTCCAGCTCCACAGGAGCAAAGGCTGGGCCTCCTCCTCCCACCACCAGAGGGCAGTGATGCCCCCCCAAAACAAAAAAACAAAAACCCCAATCTGCTGTGGAGGACAACAGAGCTCTTTATGACTCTGGCATCTTGTTAGGTCATGGGCGATTACTGCCCAATAAAGTCACCGCCTGCCTATCCACACGTTTCCCCCGAGAGTGAGCCTCTCTTGACCCCAAACAGGAGGGGCACCTTCAAAGGTCCAGGTGAACGACAGAGGATTACCTGTTGGCAGATGGTCCTCAGTACGTATCTTGCGTATTCTCTCAAGTTGGCGGTCTCCATGGAGACGCTTTTGCTGCAGGACTTTGGGTTTTGGGAGGCCATCCAGATGTCGTCACCCTTCCCCTCGCGCCGCAGACCCCTCACGGCAAAGTCGTCGCTCTTCAATGAGCTGACGCTGCTGCTGCTGCTGCTGCCGATTTTGGCATCGCCTGCCGGACAGAATCACAGAGGCACAGTGTGGCCTGGCGGTTCCGAATCCTGACGGGCATTTTGAGAAGCACCCGGGGAGGGCTCCCTCGTCTGTCCGACTCTGTCCCCGCTCCCGGTCTGTCCGACACTGCCCAGCCAGGGCCTCCTCCACCCGGCGAACCAATCGGGAGATTAAACTCAAGGGCCCGGAGCAATGAGAGCACCCGCTCAAGACAGAGGCCTGATGGAAGACGCAGCCTCGATGCCTCCTTCACTGGACTTTGCAGAGGCTGCCTGCAAGTGGCCTCCAAGCATCGCAGTGCGGCGATCTTACTCATGTCCAGGCAGGACCGTAGTCCACGTCTCCTCCTCCACGGACTTATTTCCCATCCATCGGTCAGGAGAAAAGCTTTGTCTGAGCCCACCTTACAAGCAGACCCTTGACCAGAGAGATGCATTTCCCTGGGAATGGAATAGGGCAGTGCATCCTAAGGAAGCCACGTAGTGTAGGACATGCATCGAACAGCCACGTCTTCTGCTCTCCTCTCTGTAAGCACCGACATGAGAGAGCCTTACCTAGACCCTCTAGAAAACTGTGATTTGGTGGCACAGGGCCAGGGAACCTCCGCGACTGCACAAGGAGGAGGAAGAGGAGGAGGCGGAGGAGGAGGAGGAGGAGGGGGAGCAGAGAGAACCAGCTGTCACATCGGCCCAGAGCAGATTTCCGTAAAGTGGAGGGCAGCAGTGCCTCCTTCTCAGTGGCCTTTGGACCGAGTCTAACACAAGCCCCTACTCCGCAGGGCTCAGCAATTGGTCGTGGTGACAAGTCATGAAGCATATCCGTGAGATTTATTAAGGAGGCGACACGCTATAAGCAGGATCAGGAACCATGTGGGATATCGTCTGGCACAGCTCTGGGCATGCCCCACAGGCAGACTTCTTCGTGGCTCTAGGCCCCTCAGTCCCCTCGGCCTCTGCAGTCCTGGGACAAGTGCCCCAAAGCTCCCTGGTTCTCCCCAGGAAGTGCTCTGAGTCACCGAACTCAGTCCCTGAGTCTTGGTCTGAAGACGCTCCGTGTGCTAGCTCTTTAGGTGAGAAAGTCTGGCTCTAGCAAAGGCAGGGGGCGGGGGGAGGGGGGCCGCACCCCATTCTGCAGGCAATTCTCCTGCCTGAAGGTGCCCAGCTTTTTAGCCTCTGGCCCACCCTGTGTTTGCTGCCACTTCTGGCCATCTGTGTCATCTCCTGTGTTCTCTCTCTCTTTCCTGGGATGAGGAGGTCCCCAGAGCTGGAACCCTGAGTCCACAGGCTGCGCTCCTGGCTCTTCTCTCTTGTGGTAGTGAGGTCATCCCGTCCAGAAGGATGGTATGACCAACCATTCCCCTTCTTAGGGTTCCAAAAGAATGTATTTGCATGGTGCTACGTATGCAGGACGATATAATCTTATTTGCGTTTATCACCAAGTTGCCCTACCCCCTTCGTGAGGCCCAAACGCCACAGATGCCACCCACACATAGTCCCCCATCACCATGCATTCGTACGACCCAACCGTTTGGTGGGGATTATCAGACCTTGGTGAAAAATGCCATCTAAGAGCAATCCATTATACTACATGATGTCTAATACACTCCAGGGAAAGGTTCCTGTGAGTGCTGGTTTTCCAATGCTATATGATTAAGTTAGCCATATTAAGGGATATGGATCGTAAAAAAATTAAAGCTGAATGGCCCAAACTTGTTCAAGGTCACAGCCAGCTGAAGAAGAGAGACTAGGATTCAAATTTAGGCTTCCTGGTTGTGGCAGTCACCTAATCTGGTGTCAGTTTGAGGATTAAAAGTGTAGGGGTGGGGTCTAGCCTGTTGTTCTGAAGACAACCCATGGGACATCTGTGTGGGCCTGGCTTTCTCCTGAGGATTCTGGGAAATCCGATACTTCCTTCTTGGAGGCAGAGACACTGTCTCTCTCAGTTCACTTCCTGGGAGACATGCAACTGACGAGGCTGGCTCCCTGCAAGACCTCCCTGAGGAGAAGTCACATAGACCTGCCCTGAGGTAGCCAGAAATCTGGACCTGGAGAAGCCATGTGGAGACTCCTGACAGCACTGAAAAGATTCCAATCCCACTGGCTCCAAAGATTTTCTACCCACTGGCTTGTGGTTGTTCTGCATTTGACATCATTGCACCATGCTTCATGAGTCTGAAGAGGGCTTTATAGCATCTGAGCAAATATCAGACTTATGGACTTGATCTGGGCTGGGATGTTTTCTCAAGGTTCAATTGCTCTTGTATATACACCTTTCCCTTATATGCATATGCTTGTCTACGGATTTCTTTCCCTAGTCTACCTGGACTAACACAGTGGTATGCTAGGAGTCGTGGAAATCTAACTCGTTGGTGTCGACCAGTCTACGCAGCCCAGAAGAGCTAGTCAGATGACCA
>PVJH01022130.1:0-10688 GCA_004026705.1 Nesogale talazaci | reverse complement strand
CCCCGTCGTTTGTCACCTCTGGCAGTCTGCAGGGCCTTGCATGGCAAGACTGCAAGAGCTTCACTGCTGTCGGGCCAGCTCTCCTGGCTGCTTTTCGTTGCCCCCCAGAGATGCTGCCAGTGCTTCTTCTTAATTATTAGTCTCTGCCCCCTAGAGAGATGCATTGATCTGATATGACTGGCTCTGAGTCTTAAGCACACAGACGGATCTCTATAGAAAGGATCTTTGAGACTGGTCTTCATCCATTCCCTAAGAATTCTCACCTCGTTCCTATTCCCTGAGCACATGCTGGACCCCCCACGGCCCTCAGCTGCTACGGTGTGTTTATTATCAACACACGTCCGAGGTTTAAGCTGCCCACCAGCACAGCCTTTGCCTAACAGCACAGGCATTTTCACTGTCAACGCCTGGGGTGCCTTTCTCAAGAGAGCCTGACATTGCAACACCAGAGAGAGGTGCCGGCAGAGCCGTCCGGCCTCCATCCCCACCACCCTGGGCCGGAGCTTGCTCGCTGAAACCTGGAGGGACTGGCCCGCGTGGTCCCTTTAGAACCCGTTCCCTCCACAAGAGCGTGCCCTGGGAGACGTCTCTGCGGGCTGTCGGCTCACCTGTGGCTTGAGGCAGCCAGCAGGCCTGGGGCGCTCGGAAGAGGTGGAGCAGGAGTCGGCAAGTCATCCTGGCCCCCGGCTCCGCGTCGGCGTCTCCACAAGCTAGGGCGAGAGGATGCATTGTATCAAGCGTATTGCTACATAGGCTGGCTGCCATCCTTATGTCTAGACATTTATTTACTTTCCATTGAGCCCTTGGTATCAGTTCTTTCTTTCCCCTTTGCCCGCCCAACCCTCCCACCTCGTGACCCCTCGATAACTTATGAATTATGATTATTTTCATATCTTACACCGGCCACTGTCTCCTTTCCCCCACAGTTTGTTGTTCTCCTCCCTGGGGGGTGGGGTGGCTATGTAGGGATCTTTGCAATCGGTTCCCCCTTCCTACCCTTCTCTCCCCACCTCCCCGCTACCCTCCTGGTATCACTGCTCCCATTCCTGTTTCTGGATTCCCTGTGTCCCGAGCTCTTATCTTTTAACTAGTATCTGTATCTAACCTGGTCTATATATAACCTGAAAGTCAGGACTGGGATCAAGATAGTGGGGTGTACGGAAGCCTAGCTTGTTTCACTGGTGTTAAAATACACCCTGGTTGATGCAGTCCTTTCTTGTGGCCCTTCTCTGAGGGGATGGCTGACTGCAGGGGTCCTCACACTACGGCCCTCGGGCCACATGTGGCCCGCATAGGACATTTATCCGGCTTGCTGGGTGTTTGTGCTGCCACTGTCTGTCCTGCTAAGTAGCCGACTCATTCTGGGTCCTGCAGAGAATCTGTTCAAAGTTTTGTTTTGTCTTTTACATTAATTAATAAAAAAATCAGATTGCATAGTTTTGTTTTGTTTAACTATAGCCCAGCCCTCCAACGGTCTGAGGGACAGTGAACTGGTCCCGTTTAAAAAGTTTGAGGACCCCTGCCTTACTGTCTACAGATGGGTTTTGGGTCTCGGTTCCGACCCCCCTTGTTCTCAGCTGTATGGTTTCCATGTGTTTGGGTCTTCTCCAGGATTTCTAATGAAGTCTATGTGTCTGGACTTGTGTGACTGACGGCGAAAGGCAAGACACCAGCTGGCCTCTTTGGAAGGAGCGGGCTGCTCCCTGAGCGTTTCCTAGGCGTTCTGCGCCCCACGGGACGGACCCTGCTCCTCCTCACAGCTTTTCCCAGGCACGCCCCCCGCCCCCTCCGATGTAGGTCTTTCCCTCTGCCCCCTATGCACTGCCTGCACTATCTCTTCCGGAGGGGGCCCCACCCCACCCCACCCCACCCCACCCCAGCCCGGGAGCGCACGGGTGTGCCCGCGGCCGCCTTACCTGCTGCGAGGAGAGAGGGCAGAGCGACGTGCTGCACGACGTCCTCCAGGGAGAGACACTGTCGTGCTATCAGAATAGCAATGAAAGTAGCTAATGAATCATGGAATGAAAGGTCACTCACCTTCAAGAGAAACATTGACACGTTTTAATACCCCACGCCCTCTCGGATCCGACCTAAGATCAAAACCTAAGAGATAGGCACCCCAGCCAGAGCTCCAATCCCAAGGGGACCCCGACAGGGCCACAGGGTCGCTATCCTCTATCGTCTGCTCCTGAGGGAGGGGCGGAGGGGGCCTTGCCTGGAGCTGCGGGTGATGCCAACGGGCTGCTCACCACAAGGCTGGCATTTGAGACCCACCAAGCCCCCCCCCCGGGAGGAAGTGGAGGAGGTGGCCGGTGGTCTCGGGACCTCTCTAGGGTACCTCTCCTCTGATCTCTCGGCTGGCAATGAGCGGGCGCAGACTGAAAGGCAGGGAGTGGGGCTGTCCCTGATAGGGGCTGCCTCAGGGACCCAGACAAGTGCCCACTTCTCAAAAGGTCAGCAGCTGCAACCCAGCCAGAGCACCTTGGGACCATGGGCCTCATGTTCTGCTTCTGGAAGGCCCTGGGAGCTTACAGAGAGCTCCACCCTGCAGATACGCAGGGTCCTCATGAGCCAGGGGCCACTTGGCGGCCACTCACGACCAAAGGCCCATGCCTATTTTATGAGGCAAAAGTGAGCCTGCCCAAGGTCTCATTCCTACGAGAAGACAGTGAGTTTCGTGGTGCGTGCACGTCTTCAAAGGGAGTCATCCCCAAAACCCACACCGCCACCAACAAAGCAAGTTAGGAGTCTAAAAGTCCCTTCCAGGTGAAACATCGTGAATGCCTGTCAGCAGAGGCCCACAGGTGGACCTGCTAAGAGTAAGAACATTAGGAAGCAGGGGTGGCGTGGGCAGTACCTGTGGCTGAAAAGGAAATCTCACTGCAGCTCGAAAATTCCCGGCAGGGATAACAGACCATGACCTCTATTACTCTACTAGCAATCAGGGCAACTCTGAGCAGGTCCGGATGAGTGCTAAAGCTAAAACCATAGTACAGGCCAGACCAGAAAGGGTCGGGAAATGGATTCCAGGGTGAAGAATACCTTTACAAAACTCTCAAGACAGTGGCAGAGGGTAATCGTGGTTGTAATCAGGGCACACTGCACACGGACTTGTGCTACATGCCAGTCACTGGGCCGGTAAAGGTACAAAACCCCATTCGTCTGGCAATACTGTGCTCGGAGGAGCACAGTGTTAGCTGCTCCACTTCTATGGATGACAGGATCAAGCAGCAGATGGTGCCGTCAGGAAGAAATGGCCCAAATAACTAAGAATACTTCAGCCTTCTCTGTCTGGAGATGGGGTGAGTGAAAAACACACATGGACACACGGAGACACACAAAATCTTAAAGAGCTGAACCACAGACACATGGAGACACACACAATCTTGAAAACACAAACCACACATACATGGAGACTCACACACCCTTAAAGAAATGAACACAGGCACATGTAGACTTGCACAATCTTAAATACATGAACCACAGAGACAAGAAGACTCAGACAACCTTAAAGAGATGAACTCACAAATGGAGATGTGATTGCTCCCCTAGTCTTGGGACTGCAGGTTAAGGGAGCAAACCTTCCAGCAGAAGATAATTTGAAACAGGGCATACGGTCCTTCTACACAAAAGCCCTCTGAACTAGATAGCCTGGCATGCTCCCAGTGCTTTTAGCAGGTGGAAAGTAAGGACCAAGCCAGGTGGTTAAGAAATCCTCACAGGATGAATGCCGTGTTGTATACAGCTATTTTCTTTGCTGCCTTTTGGATTCAACCACTAAGGAAGTTTGAACACCCTTTTTAATCCAGGCCCAGCCATTCATACATAGCATGGAAAAACCTAGATCGGTGTGTATGGGGCACTTTAAAAAAGGCAGGGTAGTTGTGGTTAAATTACATGCCATCCTATGAAGAAGCCCAGGTGCTTAATAAATATCATGAGGAAGGGCCTCAAACTACGGCCCGAGGGCCACATGTGGCCCACCGAGGACATTTATCTGGCATGCCAGGTGGTTTTGCTGCTGCTGCTGTCCTGTTTAGCAGCCGACTCATCCTGGGTCTGAAGTGAATTTTTTATAGTTTTTTGTTTGAACTATAGTCCGACCCTCCAGTGGTCTGAGGGACAGTGGACTGGTCCTCCTGTTTATTTAAAAAGTTGAAGGATTCTGATCACGACCAAGCAGCTACGAAATGACCCAGTTAAGACCGAAATTTCAGGAAGACCAGAAGACTCTTGGAATTTTGGTTATCATTTAAGGCCTTCGTTTCAACACCCTGCCAACTCTCCCCCCATGCCTTCCCAATTTGATTAGTTCTTGGCAATGTCACTGGTTAATAGCTTTTGGGGAAAGCAAGCAAGAAAGAGATGAGAACATTTCACTGAAGGGCTGAGCCACTTGAAAACAAACAAATGGAAAACACAGAGTTAACCCCATTAACATAGGGCCGTTCACAGTTGACTTCTGGGGGGTGGGCTAGGATGGGGGATTTTGAAAACGAAGCAGAAAAACTTACATCGACCGTGCAGAGCACGTCGTTAAAGCCCCACACGTGATTGGAGGAGCAGCAGAGCGCCTTCAGCACACCCAGCCACTCTGAGCTAAGCACCGTGCAGCAGGCCGTCAGTTCCGAGGAGAAGTTGGCCAAGTCATTGATCCTGGAGAGTGAACATTGAACATTCCAGAGAGCTGCCAGATGCCACAGAGAAATGCTAACATGCCTTAGGCTTTAAAGGGGCAGCATTTCGCTATTGTCACCAGAGCAACTCTTTCTGAGAGTCAGAGACACAGTCAATGCCCATCTGCCAAGTCAGTCAGTAGAAGGACCGAAGCAAAAGAACAATGAGTTGGGACGTGAATGGGCATGTGTTCAGTTCCTGGACCATGAAGCTGATGGACAGAGTTACATTTAGGCCAACCTTAAAATGAGAGCTCAATAAAAAAATTAAAAATATGAAGTAACTCGGCTCAATCCAAATATAGCTTAATTAAATAATTGTCGGCATTTCATTTATGCTTTCTTTATATGTGGTTTTGCAAACGGTCATGTAATAAATAGACCATATCCAAGGCACCTCATGCTGGAGTAGGGATAGAGACCTTCTCACCTGTGAAATCAACAAGACCGTCTAAGAGAGATCAAATCCCTAACCCTGACCAAAAAGCAGCATTCCCAGCCATCACATCCAGGGTGAGCTAATGAAATGTTTGACCAGGATGGCCCAGGAATCGTGCTGTGACTATCCAAAGGGGCTTTGGTAGCAGGGAAATGGTTCTCCACCCCCTGTGACAGAACAATGGGCCAGAGAGTGCTGTCCCATGGGTTAAGTCAATGATAGGGTGCGCCAGAGGTAAATTCAGGGATAAAGGAAGATGAGACACCGCAGATGGAAACCAGTTGTCTGCCCAGGTAATTACTAGAGACCTTTAATTTCCAAGCAGGGATCAAAACAAACCGTGCTTTGATTAATCACAGATGTCAAGATAACCCATCTTACCTTCCAGCGTCCTGATGGCCCATACACACATTCATGAGCGTATTGCAGACAAAGCTGTAGCGATTGGCTGCATTGTCGCTCAGGATCTTGCCCAGCATGGAGTAGTTGACGGTCCGGGCGCAGGGGTTCTCAATGAAGTCCATCATGAAGTCGGGATCCCACCGCAAATTGGAATTCGCAGGCATCACATTATTGTATATGGTTTGCTTTACTTTTGAACAGGCACTACTGAGGTTATGAGAAGGGGAGTTAAAAAAAAAACACACGACAAACTAGAATAACTTAGCGAAAACGGAAGCGACTGTGACACGTTAATTAGGGAAGGTTCGCATTTTGAGCTCTTAAGTGCGACAGAACGATTGGCGCTGAGCGCGGGGCCTGAAGCGATCGTTGGTTCATCATGAGTTGCTGCGGCAGTCCCCTCATCTGGTGTCCATTTGAGGAGTTAGGGTGTAGGGGTGGGGTCTCGCCTGTCAATCTGGAGATGGCCAATGAGACCTCTGTGTGGGCATGGCTTTCTCCTCTGAGAATTCTGGGAAATCTGGTACTTCCTTCCTGGAAGCAGGAGACACTCTCTCATTTGCTGGGAGACGTTCTACTGACAACACTCAATGCCTGAGAGGCTTGACTCACAAGGCTGGCTCCCTGAGAGACATCCCTGAGGAGAAGCCACCTGGACTTACCCTGATGCGGCCAGACACCCGGACCTCGAGAAGCCACGTGGAGACCCCTGCCAGTGCTGGGATGCTGACAGCACCCCTGGATCCAAAGACTCTCTACCCACTGGCCTGTGATCGTCCTGCATTTAGTGTCATTGCATGTGTTTCATGAATTTGAAGGACTTTGTAGGTTGCGGTCAGATATATGGGCTGGTATCGGACTTATGGACTTGGTCTGGACTGGGCTGGGATGTTTTCTTAATGTACAATTACCCTTTATATAAAACTCTTTCTTATGCACATACGCGTGCTAATGAACTTGTTTTTCTAGTCTACCCAGAGGAACACTGTTGCTGGCCGGCTAAGACAAGATGGGACGATGATATCTGGTCATTCAGCTTCAATATTTTATAAACCTTGATCTTTCTTCTGAATGCCCTGAAAACCAAGAGTTTCTCTAGGGCTTCAAAACACATGTCTCTTGGCAACAGTCAGGACACCTGACTGCGTAAGAATGAAGATGGGTTCTATCAGACTCTGGGAGTCATTTGGTGCTTTGGTCTTCAAGATGCAGTCTTTCTTTCTCGGGGTAGAGTGTGTCAGGGAAGGCTTTTTTTTTTAAGTGATTGGACTTGCCTACAAGGAACTCTGGTGGTGGTCTAGCATGGCAACAAATGTGCAAATGTGGTTTGAATACAATTCATGTATCGATCATGATAGGAGTTGTATGAGCCCCAATAAAATGATATATATATGTATACACATATATATAACTTGATAGAAAAAGTATCAGAAAATACTAGACTGAGAAAACTTTAAAATGGGTAAAAAAATAAGCTGTGGATAGGGTCCTCACATGAATTAATCCTTCAGAGAAACCCCTATGACCGTAGTCCAGAGATATGAATAACCTTACTACCAGACAGAGAGCATTGTAAAGTTAATTATGGCAGCTTGAGTTAGGTTAAAATGAAAGGCCTTATAATTTTATCTCCCTTTGGACGCATTTTAAAATTGTTCCAACTTTTGATATTTTCTGCTTTATTTTCAGTTGAGGTTTCATCTATGCTTTGCTTATTTGTGGTTGTTTACTTCCTGTTTGTGTTTTGTATGGCTTTCTGTATCTGAAATCCAGGAATAGGTAAATCTACAGGGATAGTAACTGGATAATAATTACCCAGGGTCATGGCAGGGAAAGATGTAGAGAAATGGGGGCCTAACGCCAATGCGTATGGGAAAGAAGAAAATGTCCTGAGATTGACTGTGGTAATGACTGTGCAATTCCTTATAGGATTGAACAGTTTAATGGGATGACAGATAATGTATATGTCAATAAAAGTATTCTTAAAGGGGAAAATAAATAGATTTTAAAAATACGAAAGCATTGTTCCAGTGAGTCACAGCAAAATAAGACGTGCAATTTTAGGAGTGCTTGGGAGTTTGAAAGACGCCATTCAGTTTTGTTCTGCCCAGAGTGGCATGGGTGATTCAGGACTCTTCTCCTAGACCCAAAGTTGGCACTCTCAAGTTCACCCAGCAGTAGTTCAGAAGACAGGGCTAGAGGTCGGTCCCTGAAAGGTCACAGGCCTGGAGCCTGCCTTGCTCTTCTGCACACTGGGGGTGCCCTTGGGAGGAATTGGCCGGATGGCAGCTCACCACAAGAACTAGGGGACAGTAAAGTTTCTCCTGGCACCAGTTCATCTGTGTGGCTGAGCTGAATGGGTGGCGGCTTCACTGCCAAGTTCGGGTTCCAGAGAAACTCTGCTGTGCTGGGCAATGGGAAGCAGAAACCCAATCACATGCAGCGAGTGCCTTCCCGATACAAGGGCGACTTTTTGCATCAGGTTTCGGCAGCACACTTCTCTGTGGAGAGGTGACACGGGAGTTCTGTTTACCCCTAAGGACAGGCATGAGTAAATGGTAGACGGAATAGTAGATGGAAGCCATTCCCTCAAACCCCCCCCCACCACCACCACCTACCCCCCGGGGTAAACGCTTTAAGACAACAGATTGCCCAACGTGATGAGGCCCCAACTGTGACGTCCGACGGCTTCTGTCAAAACCACTTCAGGGGGTTATTAAAAATTCAAGCTCCCCTTGAATCGCACACATGTGCACGTCTAACACGTTCTTCCGGATAAATCTAACGAATGTCTGGGGAGGCCTGGCAAACAGGACTGCAGTCACCCATGAATTAGCCACCAGGATGACTCACTCAGGGAGGCCTACTGGCACGCGGGTGAGGTGCTGGGGTGAGAACCACGGAGTCGGAGTGTGAATGGTGCAGCTGCTCTGCTGGAGAAAGGTGGGGGGCCTTCCTGCTCCCTTTGTCAAGACTGATAGCCTCCGAGAGTCTAGTGGGGGGTGGGGGCAGTTCTACTCTCTCTAGAGGGCTTCCTGGAGTCGGGGTCACCTTCTTGCCCCTGGGAGAAAAACGCGCCTCCTTTGTCTGCTGGCAGTCACTGAAAGACTTGCTGTTTCAGATAACGACGCTCACAAAGCAACAGGATAGTGGCGTCTCTCCCCACCAGGTTATTTTTGTCCCTTGGTCCAGGCAAGGTTTCATCCCCTCTCGCTTCATCTGGTTACACTGTCCAACTAGGAATGAAAAGAAACACACTCTGCCACTTCCCGATTTCCTCCACTTTGCCATCCGTTCGAGTGTCTAGGTCTCCAGGTCAGGAAGTCCAACGTCTCTCTTTTTAACCCCATGTTCCACAGAACGTAGCAGAATCGATCTCTTCGGGAAAGGCCGACAAAGTTCCCTGTTCTTTTCCACGTCCATCTGACTATCCCTGTTTTCTCCTCGAAGTAGTGAGTGCAAACTCCGGAACCCTCCAACCCGGGGTCATTGGCAGCGTGGCGGCCTTCTCAGCTTCAGGGGCCCCTCTTGGGAACTCCCATGTTCCCTCACGCAGCCTCAGATCAGGAGATGCACTTCCACGGAAACCTGGAAGCACTGGGTCCCCCCCTCGATCAGGGCATCTCTGGGCATCGTGCACATTAACCCTCTGGCAAAAAGCTGAGGGAGTGTGAACATTTAAGTTCTTTATCTCGGGCTTGTTTGCTCCCCTCGGTCTTAAGGGGCCCTGGTCTGAAATCCTAAGCGCGTTAGGATTGGGGGGCCTTCAGAAAGGGAAACCTTACTGTTTTTGCTACCCTCACTTCTCCCTTTGTGGGATAAGGGGCTGGTGAATTTAAAGGGGCCGCTCTTTTGAGGTCAGTCACCCTCTCGGGCACTTAAATGCTCCCAATACCTTTGTGGATGGTAGTTTGTCTAAGCCCCAATCAAACGTACCCCCTGCGATGTCTCCTCAATTCCGGCTAGCCCAGGGGCAAAATTCCCCTCTGCACAGGCTAAGGCAAAGAGAGCCTGGACAACCAGTAGGCTCCTCCCCAATTCCTTCAGCTCCATCTTCACCCCCTCCTCCTCACAAACCTCATCTTCTGTTCCTCACCCCTCCCGACACGTCTTCATCTCCCCCTCACCCCCCACCCCCGGCGATCTCGCAGCCTGTCATCTTGGGTCTTCTTCTTGGAGTGCTTGGAGCCTTCTCCGCTTTCAGCAGGCGAGGCTGGTGTGACCTGCACAGGGCAGGTAGTCAAGGAGCCTTCCCACCATCCCGATGGCCCAGGAGGCAGATTCAGGAAGCCTGGTGGGAGGAGACAACCTGGGCACACACCTTTACTGGTTTGAAATCAGCCGGTGTTTTCTCATTTGTCCAATGGCTGCCTCCTGGCTGGAGTCCAGAGTTGTGCGTTGCTGTGTTCCATCCTGTCTTTGCAACATCACCTACACTCGGTCATGACAGGGACAGTCCGTGCCTTTGCACCGACAGTAAAACACAGGTGAACCTCCTCCTGGGATTCTCTGCTTATAGGGAAGGGCGACCACCCACCTGCACTCCAAAATCTTGTCCAAAGCTGGACTGGATTTCTGTCCTACACTGATGTGCCTGTTGCATCCTCTTTCTGAATGATCGCTAGCATGACTCTGACCTGCCTCAAAACACATCGCTAGAAATGGCCGTTGGTTGGGAGACACGCTGGTACTCATTTTGATTTTCTGGGGGTGGGAGATCTCTATCTGTCGGTGTTCTAACTCAGCACAGTGAGTGTCTGACAGCACTCACACTGTAAGGGGGATATGTGCCTAGGGGTGTGGTTAAGTTCCTCTTGCACCGCTTTTAGGTGGGTGTTCCAGAAGCAATTGCCACTGTTTTACGAGCGCACCCGGAGGTCTCCTTCTGGGCGTGTAGGACTGATATGTCTACTTTTCCCCTTTGTCTTTCCCAACCCCCTTAATTCCAAATGACAAACATATGTCTCATTTCAAGAGACACCTCCCCCACCCCAAACTACATTTCACTTCCTCGTCGTCGTCCCTGGCTGGACCTTCAGACAGTCTCTCTCCCAGGGCGCACCGCTTTGTGGATCCGACGTTAGCCCTCCGTCCACACATTCAGTGCATGTGGCTGAATTAGCTCCTAACCCTTATGGACACTACAGTTTAAAGAGTGGTAGGTGATAAAA
>PVJH01022129.1:0-37243 GCA_004026705.1 Nesogale talazaci | reverse complement strand
TTCCTACTTCTTTTTCATTTTTTATAGTATTCTATTTATTCTTTCCTTTCTTGTCCATATAAAGTGAGTGATTCGTTTTTCCATTTCTTCGAAGAATCGTGGGGTTTGGATCAAAATTGTACTGACTTTGTAAAGTATTTTTGGTAATATTGGCATTTTTCACAATATTTAGTCCACTTATCCAGGAATATGATCGCTTGTTTCATCTGTGTAAGTTTCTTTTGGTTTCCTGTTGGAATGTTTTGTAGTTTTCCTTGTGTAAGTCTTGTTTCCTTTTTTTTGGTGTGCATCACTAACCCCTGGTGGGAGTTGGAGGCCCAGCCTTGCTCCTGGAGAGCTGCTGCTGGATTTGGACCGCCAACCCTGTGGGCCACAGTCCCGCACTCAACCACTACTCCACGGGGCTCAGTCCCTAAGTCTTGTTTCTCTAGTAAGATTTATTCCTAAATATTTTGTCTTTTGTGTCATTATTTTAAATGGCATTGCTCTTTTAGTATCTATTTCAATATCATCATCATACAAGAATCCAACTGAGTTCTGTACTTTGGTGTTATTACCTGCAACACTGCCAAAATCTTTGGTCAGTTCAACCAACTCCTAAACTGAATGTTTCGGGTTTTCTGCATACATGATTATGTCATCTGCAAATAAAGAGATTGTTTCTTCTGTCTCCGTGGGGATATATTTAATGTCTTATGGCTGTAGCTAACTTTAAGACTATATTAAATAAAAGTGGTGATAAAGGGCACCACTAGTTCCTGTTTGAAGAGGGAACCTGGCATTCTGTGATGCCTGTCCTTCCAGATCTCTGAGTACAAAATACGTGCACAAGCAAATGTGGTGAAGAAAGCTGATGGTGCCCGGCTATCAAAAGATATAGCGTCTGGGGTCTTCAAGGACTCAAAACAAATAAACACATCAGTGACCCAAAACAATGGGACATCCCTCATAGGAGGGTCACAAGGAAGAGATGAGTCAACCAGGACTTTTCCATCTTTGTCCTTTAAATAAGACCCACAGGAGCCCAGGTGGGGCAGTGGTTGCTGGTTGGGCCGGGATTTGAATGATCAGCAGTACCAAACCAGAAATAGCTCTTGCAGGAGAAAGAAGACTTTCTACTTCTTCTTTTTTATTTTATTTTTTTAAAGGTCATTTTTTTGGGGGGCTCTTACAGCTCTTACAACAATCTGTACATCAATTGTATCAAGCACATTTGTACATCTGTTGCCATCATTATTTTCTAAGCATTTACTTTTCATTTTTAGTCCTTAGCGTCTCTTTTTCCCTCCTCCCCCTTCTCCTACCCTTTTGGCCCCTTGATAAATTACAAGGCATTATTATGTTCATATCTTACACCAACCGCTGACTCCCTTCTCTCCTGGTTTCTGTTGTTCCTCCCCCTGGAGTGGTGGTTTTGTGCTGAGCTTCGTGATTGGTTCCTCCTTCTGCCTTTCCTCTTCCCACCTTGCCCCTCCCTCTATTGGTTTCCCTTTCTGTTCGTGAGGTGTTTATCTGATCTGGATTCCGTGCGTCATGAGTTCCTATCTGTGCCAGTGTACATGCTCTGGTCTCGCACGAAGTGAAAGGCAGATCTGGGTTCATGATAGTGAGGCTTCACGAGGCAGCGTCAAGGAACCAGAGGAATATTGGGTGTTTCATTGAAACTAGACTGAACCCTGCCAGACTCATCCCTTCCTTGTGACCCTCCAGTGAGAGGAAGTCGCATTGTCTACAGATGGGTCTTGAGTCACTGATCTATTTATGTGTTTTGAGTCTTCTGGTGCCTATTACCTGATCCCATCGACACTTCATGATCACACAGGCTGTTGTGCTTCTTCCACGTGGGCTTTGCTGCTTCTCTGCTAGGTGGCCGCTTGTTTGACATCAAGCCTTGAAGACCCCAGACGCTATGTCTTTTGATAGCCGGACACCATCAGCTCTCTTCACCACATTTGCGTGTGCATGTATTTTGTCTTCAGAGATCTGGAAGGACGGGCATCACAGAATGCCAGGTTGTTAGAACGCAGGGTTCTTGCATTGAGGGAAGGCTTGAGCAGCGGACCAAAGTCCACCCACTACTTCAGCGTATTGCCATATAAATGTTCACAGGCCAATACCTTAATTTTTATGAACTAATATATTTACATATGTACATATCTGTTTATACCTGCATCCAAAGCTTTGCTTTGCTTTACCTTCCTCCTGCCCCATCATCATGCCGCCCTTCTTCTGCCACTAAGTAATTCCTCTCAGCTGGATTGCTGTTGCTCTGACACCCCTAGGATCTCTATGCCCACCTCGCTGCTGATCGTAGTGCTCCAGTTGCTCCCCTGCCTGTGGCATTGTTTGTTCACCGCTCTCTTCCCCTGCCGCCTCCTCCACACAAGTCCCTCCAGCACCGTTGGTCAGTTGCTCTCTCCCCAGGCTGGCTTCCCAGGCTTATTTTCTGCACCTGGCAGGGTGATGCTACATGGATGCCATCTTGACCCGTCCACGGCCTTTTACTTCGGTAAAGTTACTGTCTCAGAAGCCCATGGGGGTCGCCGTGAGCCAGCCTTGACTCAGTGGCAGTAAAATTGGTTTCGCATATGTGGCTCTGATTATGTTGGGAATTTTCCTTTTGGGGGGAGGCATCACTGCCCCCTGGTGGGAGTAAGAGATCCAGCCTGCTCCTGGAGAGCCGCTGATGGATTCGAACCGCCAACCCAGTGGGCCGCCGTCCAGCACATAACCACGACGCCACCAGAACTCAGCCCCAGTCATGATTTATTTTTAATGCTTTGGTGAATTCTGTTGCTTAGGATTTTATGGAAGATTTTGGCTTCTATATTCATTAGAGATATTGCTCTGTAATTTTCAGTTCTGGTGATGTCAGATGTTTCCAAGTTTAGGTATCAGAGTTATAGTTTTGCTTCATCAAATATGTTTGGTAATATATTGTCAGTTTATGTATTGTGGAATAGCATAGAAAACTGGGATTGACTCTTCTCTAAATGTCTCATAGGATTCCCCAGTGAATCTGCCTGAGTTTTTTTCCTTTGGGAATATTTTATGACTAGATTGATTTCATCTCCTGTAATAAGCTTGTGGAGATTGTCTACATAATTCTGTGGTAATTTAGATAAATTGTACATTCTTGAAAAAAAATTTTCTTTTGCTTACCCAATTTTATTTTAAAGAACAGCATGATGAGGAGGAATGAGTTTTGTATGAATTTGGAAGCTATGTTTGTGATTAGAATCTAAATTTAGATGGATGTCTGATTTTTACCACCATCAAAACATAAAAATTTGTCTCCTATCCAGCTAGAACAGAGAAGCCTCTAAGATTTAGGAATGAAATTTAGTTTCTAGAATTTAGATAGATAAATATAGCTAGATAGACTCACTAGTTGTGTTAGTCCGGGTAGACTAGAAAAACAAATTCATAGACACGCATATAGATATAAGGAAAAGGTTTATTATACAAGAGGAATGGGACATTGAGAAAGCATCCCAGCTCAGTTCAGTTCAAAGTCGTAAGTCCGATAATAGCCCATATGCCCGACATCAGTCTATAAAGTCTCCTTCCGACTCACAAAGTCACAGGCCAGTGGGTGCAGAGTCCCAGCGCTGGCAGGGGCTCCCCATGGCATTTCACTTCCAGGGCTCAGGGTCCATCAACAGCATCCAGTGGTGGTAGAAGCAACTCAGCGCTGGCAGGGGTCACCACGTGGCTTCTCCAGCTTCAGAGGTCTGGTCCCATCAGGGTAAGGCTGTGTGGCTTCTCCTCTGGCTCCTTCAGCTTCTCGGATGCTGCCATCTTGTCTTGTCTATAGTTTGTCACCTCGGAGACTGACTCCCCACAACTTGAAAGATGGCATCTCATCTCCATCAGAGACATACCTCGTGATTTCCCAGAAGTCTCAGGAGTAAGCCCTGCCCACACGGAGGCCTCATTGGCTATTCAATGGCTGTCTCGAGATTAACAAGCAAGACTCTACCCCTACATCTCAATCATGAAATTTGACATCTCGAATACATGGCCGCCACACTAGTAATGAAAACAAAACAAAAACAAACTCAACGCAATAGTCCTAGGGGCCCACTGTCGGTTTCCGAGACTTTACCAGTTTACAGGTGTGAAAGCCCAGTTTCCAACCAATGACCGTGTGGATCGCAGCTGTGTTAGTCCAGGTAGCCTAGAGAAACAAGTTCATAAACATGCACATGTATATAAGAGAGAATTTTATAGAAAAGGTAACTGTACATTAAGAAAGCATTCCAATCCAGTCTGATATTAGCCCGTATGTCCGAGACCCATCTATAAAGTCTCCTTCTGACTCAGGACACTCATGCAATGACACTGATGGAAGACAATCACTAGCCAGATGGGAAGACTGTCTTGGGATCCAGTGGCGTTGTACACATCTCAGTGCTGGCAGGGGTCTCCAAGTGGCTCTCCGGCTTCAGAGGTCTGGTGGCATCCTTGTGGCTTGTCCGGCTCAAAGCACTAGGGTAGCTCCATGTGGCTTCTCCTCAGGGATGTCTCACAGGAAGTCAGCCGTGTCAGCAGAGAGTCTCCAAGGAAAGTGAACTGAGAGAGACAGTGTCTCCACCTCCGAGAAGGAATCGCCACATTTCCCAGAATTCTCAGAAGAAGGCCATGTTCATACAGAGATCTCATTGGCTCTCTCCAGATCGACAGATTAGACTTCACCCCTACACTCTTCATCCTCAAAATGACACCAGATTAGGTGACTGCCACAGCGGCCCAACACCTAATATGGTAGTTTTTTTCTCAATCTTAATTGGTTCTGTTGTAATATAATCCATTTCATTTCTCTTTTTTTCCACTTCATTTCTGAGTTTCAGAATTTTTTCTTATTTTCATTCCTTGTTAGATTTGCCAGTGGTTGTTCATCAATTTGTTCATCTTTGGAAGAACCTACTTTTTGTCTTAGGAGTTTTTTCTACAGATTTTAAATTTTCTGATTCATTTATTTCTGCTTTCACCTTTATTATTTGATAGGTTGTTTCCCCTGCAGTTATAATCGAGGTGTTAAGAAGTTTATTGTGATTCTTTCTGCCTTACTGAGAAGGACAGATATTGCCATGAGATGTCTTCCGAGTACGGTGTTTGGCGCAGACACCACCTTTCTGAGGTCAGTTATAGACTCTTCTGGCGCAGAGCCTGAGATGGCGTGGAGGAGGGAGGTGCAAGGACTTCCCCCATGTCCATGGACAAGGCAGTCTTCCAGCTAGGATGAGCCAATGGTGGACAACCATTTTACCTCGAGGCAGGGATCCTAAACTAGAGGATCTAAAAACACTATCTAAAATTTTATCTGAAATTCCAGATAGGCCTGCTCCAGTCCAATATGGTAGCCATGAAATATTTCTCATTGAAACCTTATTTCTCAGGTTCTGACAGTAAAGTTTGGAGTGAGCACATCAGATGGGCCAACCCACTCGGTCGTCTGAGCAGCCTCGTGAGTTGTTCTTTTCCACAGCTGATAGAGTCGGCAAGAACAGTGACAAGTCCCCCTGGTAGAAGCAGAGCGAGCATGTTAACGCCATTGCCCAGGCACACTTGGCCGGTTGATTGTCTTCAGTAGACTCATCACCTCTCCCTCTGCCTCCACCCTCAGTCACCGAGGAGAACATGGGCCCACCTTCTACAGAGAACCACACGAGTCAACATCAGGATCCCTGCGTTCAAGCCCAGAGTGGTGCCGTGTGTAAAGTGTGGCTTAGAGCCACAAGCACGCAAAGACCAGCACGCCAGGATGTACAGTCAGGCAACTTTGCTTGTGATCGCGAAAGCCTGCAACACCTAAGTTAGTTTTTTGAGTGGTAGATGCACCTAACAATGGATTATTATTATTATTATTATTATCATCATTTTATTGGGGCTCATACATCACTCATCACAATACATATATACATATACTGTGCCAAGCCCCTCCGCCTGCCTGCTGTCGTCATCACTGTCAACATCTCTGCTTTTCCACTTGAGCCCTTGATCTCAGCTTCTCATCCCGTCCCCTCCCTGCTACCCCCTGCCCCACCACCCCTCATTACTTTATAAATTATTATTATTTTGTCCTATCTTATGCTGCCCGACGTCTCCCCTCGCCCACTCCTCCAATTGGAATATTATTTTGACTACCGAATTTAACCAGCTTTATTGAGACATAATGTATACACTTCACCCTTTTATCGTGTATAGTTTAGTGGCTTTTGGAATACAGACGAAGCTGAGCAAGCCTGAGTCGGGTGAAGGGTCACAGAAGAAACCAACACTTGTACATGTTATAGTTCATCCACAGGTGGTTGCCTTAGTTGACAGCTCATGAGCTTTAACACCCTAACTAATATGTAGAACATTGTCTTTGGGAAACATTATGCCAATTGACCTGGAGTTAAAATTTTTTTATTTCTTCTCTCCCCGGCCCCTCCCCCATCCCCCGAGATAAATTTTTTAAAACAAATGAAAACTCTTTGATTCTGACTCAAAGTGAGATACGAGACAGGTTCTTTCTCGCTCTCTTTTTTTTGTATGTGTGGCATCACTGCCCTGGTGGGAGTAGGAAGCCCAACCTTGCTCCTGGAGCGCTGCTGCTGGATTTGAACCATCAACCCTGTGGGCCGCAGTCCGCACACAGCCACCGTGCCACCAGGACTCAGCCCTCTCTTTTTTTATAACAAAAAATTTAAATTAGCTAGTGTTTACATTTCAGATCATCAACTTTGTATTCAACAGTTTAAACCAGAAGTCGGGCTGAGCCCCGATGGCGTAGTGGTTGTGCGCGGGACTGCGGCCCACTGGGACGGAGGTTCAATTCCAGTAGTGGGGCTGGGCCTCCTACTCCCACCACCGGAGAGCAGTGATGCCCAAAAAAAAAAAAAAAAACCAGAAGTCCTCAAACTTTTTAAAGATGGGGTCAGTTCACTGTCTCTCAGACCGCTGGAGGGCTGGACTATAGTTAAAAAACAAACAAACAGGGCTGAGCCCCGGTGACGTAGTGGTTGTGCGCGGGTCTGCGGCCCACTGGGACGGAGGTTCAATTCCAGCAGTGGAGCTGGGCCTCCTACTCCCACCACCAGAGAGCAGTGATGCCCCCCCCAAAAAACAACAAACAAACAAACAGGGGCTGAGCCCTGGTAGTGTAGTGGTTGTGTGCGGGACTGCAGCCCACTGGCTGGGCGGTTCAAATCCAGCAGCAGCTCTCCAGGAGTAAGGCTGGGCCTCCCACTCCCACCAGAGGACAGTGATGCCCCCTCCCCCAAAACAAACAAACATACAAACAAATGGCTGAGCCCCAGTGGTGTAGTGGTTGTGTGCGGGACTGCGGCCCACTGAGTTGATGGTTCAAATCCAACAGCAGCTCTCCAGGAGCAAGACTGGGCCTCCTACTCCCACCAGAGGGCAGTGATGCCAAAAAAAAAAAGAATAAAAAATTAAAAAAAAAAACTATGAACAAATTCACTGTGGACCTGGGACGAGTTGGCTGCTAAGCAGGACAAGCAGCAACAGCAAAAACACCTGGCAGCCAGATAAATGTCCTCAGTGGGTCACTGGCTGGTTTGAGGACTCCTGATTTAAACAATTGACGAAAGTTCCAGTAGTTTACCTTTCACCCACTCCTTGCTTTCTCTCTCCCTCTTTTTTTTTAGTTTTTTATTATGAACTGGGTGAACTAAAAATACATTTTCTATTAAAAGTGGTTACATCTCATGAGCTCCATTCAATAATTCATATACCCTTGGTTTCATATAACTGCTTACAATTCCGTAAATGTAACATCATTTATCCTGCGCCCTCCGTGCTTCCCCTTTCCATTCCTCCTTTTCTTAACCCTTCTGAACACCATCCGTGGGTGAATGCTCACCTGTAGCTCTCAAAGGTATTGCTTATTCTACGGGTGTGTGTTCCACCCTAGTATTATAGTTCTCTTTCTAGACCTGGCTATTGTTTGGCTGACAGTCGAGTCATAGGGCTGGGTTCAGTTCCAGAGAATGACCAAGGACCCGGATTGAGGGGGTCAACCCGTCTCTGTGTAACCAGATTTTGAGTTGTGTTTCCCCTTCTTCGCCACTTCTCTCCAGGACCTCCTAATAGAATCTTTTTCAGGGGAGCTGGTAGGAGTAGTTGAGTACCATTAAGTTCATCGGTCTCAGAGTTATGAAGGCTCATGTCTGTGTGATCCATTCGTGGGCCATTGGACTAATTGTTCCCGTGGCGTCACTCTTCTTTGCTCCAGACAAGGATCGACCAATCATTGCACCTTACAGACAGCTTATGAGCTTTATGACCCAGTCACTTCTCAACAAGTAGTATGACAACATTGTCTTTTTTTTTTTAGACACCAAATTTTTTTATCATTAGCCCACCTTCCTACCTGCTTTTAACACATTGTAAACAAAATTAGCCTTTTTTTTTGACCCAGAGATGTGACAGGAACCAGCGTATTACCAGTGTAGGGGCAGACCAACACCTGTTCTTGTGGGTTTTTTTTCTGGTCCCTCCCAACCTATAGACATCACTTCTCTTGGCTGTCCCTAACAAGTCTATTTTAACCCATGTACCATAGGGACAAGAATGTCCATCACTCAGCTAGGGTCCTGGGAGCATTCAAACCTTCCCAGCTCCACACTGCCCTTTGAGCTCTCCCTTTCATCCGTCTTGGCCCAGGAACCAGTCAGCTGTGAGCCAAGCACGTGACCTGGGTCCCTAAGACCCAGGCCGGGATGTCATGTGCATGGGATGCCCCGCTGTTGCCAACTCCAGCCTAAGGACTAAGTGAGCAGGTCATGGTTCCCTGGAAGAGTCTCCCTCCCACCATCGTGACCAGCACCTTCAGAGGGCTTTCTCAAGAACCCCTGCCACACTGGGAACAGTATGAGGGGACAAAGGGGGGGGGGGCAATGATAAACCAGTCTCAAATTAGTGCCAGTTGTTCTTGGGGAGAACTGGGGCCCAGGCAGGGGCACCAGCTAGAAGGCGAGGGGCAGGCCGGGTTTTCAGTAACGGCAGTGATCGGGTTTGAAGGGGCCATCCACCGGCATGCCCAGGTCCTGGGCCTGCTTCCCGGTCAGCTTGGTCAGCTTCACATTCAGCTTACTGCCTTATCCAGCTTCTTGGGCAGAAAGTGGACTCCCACAGGGTACTTGTCCTGGTGGGGGGTGGGGGGAGGGGGGCGGGATCCACAGCTCAATCTGCGCCAGCACCTGATTGGTGAAGGAGTTGCTCATCACGAAGCTGGGGTGGCCCATGGCGATGCCCAGGTTGACCAGCCTGCCCTTGGCCAGGAGGATGATGCGGCGCCCGTTCTTCAGTGTGGCGGTCCATCTGAGGCTTTATGTTCACCTTCTCCACAGAGTTCTCGTTCAGCCACTTGACATCAATCTCCACGTCAAAGTGTCCGATGTTACACATCAGGCATTGTCCTTCATCTGCTCACAATGCCGGCCAAGGATGATGTCTACACAGCCCGTGGTAGTGACAAAGATGTTGTCCTCCTGGCAGGCCTCGTCCATGGTGGTCACCTCGTAGCCCTTCATGGGGGCCTGAAGTGCGTTGATAGGGTTGATCTTTGTGATAATGACACGCGCCCCAAAGGCTTTCAGGGCCTTGGCACAGCCCTTGCCCACGTCCCCATAGCCTGCCACTATGGCCACTTTGCTGGCAATCATCACGTCCGTGGCCCGCTTGATGCCATCGATGAAGGACTCCCGGCAGCTGTGGAGGTTGTCAAACTTGCTCTTGGTGACTGAGTCATTGACGTAGAGGGTAGGCGCCTTCAGGATCCCATTGGCCTTCATCTTTCTTGTACAGGTCGTGGTCTCCTCAGAGATCCCCTGAATGCCTGCCAGGAGCTGCGGGTACTTGGTGTGAATGAGGTTGGTGAGGTCCCCACTGTCATCCAGGATCTTGTGGAGGGGCCCGTCCTTGAAGTCCAGCGTTTGCTTGATGCACCACAAGTACTCCTGGTTGGTCTTGGCCTTCCAGGCGTACACTGGAATGCCAGCCTTGGCAATGGCGGCTGCTGCATGGTCCTGGGTGGAAAAGATGTTGCAGCTGGACCACTGCACCTCAGCGCCCAGGGCGACCAGGGTCTCGATGAGGGCAGCCGTCTCCACGGTCACGTGCAGGCATCTGGTGATGCGGGCGCCCTTCAGCGGCTTGGAGGTGGAGTACATCTCCCGCATGCACATCAGCCCAGGCATCGCATTCTCGGCGATGTCCAGGGCCTTCCATCCCCAGGTGGCCAGGCTGATGTCAGCGACTTTGTAGGGTAGTTTCTCCGTCATGGTGGTGGCGTTTCGGTGCGGAGGGGCTGGGGCAAAGGCGTCCGGGAGTCAAGCTGGGGAGAAGCACTGGGCAGGCGGCGCCGGGCAGGGAGAACATTGTCTTTAGGAAATAAATGTTAGACCAGTTGACTGTGGTGTTCCTTGAGATTGTGTTTTTAAGCCTCCAGACCTAGCAACTCATTCTTCCAGGGTATTGATTAGGTCTAAGAAGTTTCCATAACTGTGCCCCTGCATGCCCTACCACATTCATGGATATATGGGGAGGATAGGTCAATGCACGTGTAGGAATTGCCTGTCATGTCTATGCATGTTTGTACATATAGCCCCACTCTCCCTCCCATACTCATTCACCCTGCATCTACTTGTAGGTCAACACGATTGCGGTATTGTATTTACCTCTGCTGTTTTGACCTCTTTCGCTCTTCCCCGTTTTCACCTGCTGCTATCATTGCTTTGATGATTTCCCGTTCAACCAGGTTAATATATTTTCCTCCAGTTCATTGGTTCTCAGCCTTCCTAATGCCGTGCAACCCTTGAATACAGTTCCTCGTGTGGTGGTGACCCCCTCTCTCCCCCCAAACCAGAACATTATTTCCATTGCTGCTTCATCACGGTCATTTTGCTACTATTGTGAATTGTCATGTATATCCCTGACATGCAAGATGTATTTTCATTGTTACAAATTGAACATAAAGCATAGTGATTCATCACAAAAGCAGTATGTCACTCTATACTGTGAAATATGTCCTTTCTGATGACAAATAAATGAAATGTTGTCTTGAAGCATGGTGTTGCATGGGTCACAGACTTCACACTGAGTACTCGTAGGTAGGCGCATCTGCATGTGGGCTGACTCGCCTGGAGATGGATAGAGGAGCAGGGTCTCGGTTCCTAACTCGCCTGGAGATGGATAGAGGAGCAGGGTCTCGGTTCCTAAGACCATCGGAAAATATGTTTAAGTGACCCCTGTGAAATGATCAATAGAACCCTCCAAAAGGGTCGAAATCCACAGGTTGAGAATCACTGCTCTAGTTCATGATTGACCCGCTGTTCTCCTCCATCCCTGGATAGACAGCAGCCAAGGTTTCTCTTTGGGTAACAACCTTTTTTTAAATTTAACTTTTTTAGTAGAAACTCATAAATATTTGTCCTTTTGTGGTTGACTTATTTTACTTAGCTTTTTTTTTTTTTAGTTTTTTTGGGCATCACTGCCCTCAGGTGGTGGGAGTACGAGGCCCAGCCTTTGCTCCTGTGAGCTGGAATTGAACCTCCATCCCGGTGGGCCGCAGTCCCGCGCACAACCACGACGCCACCGGGGCTCAGCCTTTACTTAGCTTTAAGGTCCTCTAGGCTTCTCTGTGCCATCATGTGTTTCATAGGCTCTCTGTTACCTGTAAGGCTGCACAGGATTCATTGGGGGTTGTGCCATGGTTTGTTTATTCATTCTTCCATTGACAGGCCTTTAGGTGGCTTCTATCTTTCTGCTATCATGACTAGTACTGAGATGAACATAGTTGTGCACCTATCTCCTTCTGCAGTAGCTCTTATTTTTCTAGGCTACATACTAAGTAATGGGATTGCTGGATTAGATGATATTTGTCCTGTGGGTCGTGACCCCTTTAGCAGTAGCAAAATTACAGGGATGAAGTAACAATGAAAATAATGTTAGGATTGGGGCTCACCGTGATATTAGGAACTGTATTAAAGGGTTGCCGCATTAGGAAGGTTGAGAACCACTTGTAAGAGCCATGCTGTTTCCCATTTTACAGACCCATGAGCAATGTATGATTGAGCCACTTTTTCCCCTTCTTTTTTTAAATCATTTTTTGAGGGGCCTGTACAACTCTTATCACAATCCATGCATATACTGGTCAGCACTTTAGTACACGTGTCACCATCATCTTTCGAAAACAGTTTCTGTCTACTTGAGGCCTTGCTATCATCTCATCTTTTCCCTCCCTCCACTCCTCTCTCTCCCTACCGAACCCTTGAGAATTTATAAATGGTTATTGTTCATCTCTTTGTTTGTTTGTTTGTGGTTTTTGGGTATCACTGCCCTCTGGTTGTGGGAGTAGGAGGCCCAGCCTTTGCTCCATGGAGCTGGAATTGAACCTCCATCCCAGTGGGCCGCAGTCCTGCAAACAACCACTACGCCTCTGGGGCTCAGCCCCCCCCCCTTTTTTAAGATAAAATGAATATCCTTTTATTTGTTGGTACCAATATTTAGAGGTCAGCCAGTCTGCTTGGTTCTGCTGTTCCCATCATGCCACAGAATACAAATAAGAAACAAGCGAGGGGTTACAGTTAAACCAGAGCAAGAGGCTAGAGGAAATCAACCATGCTCCTTATGGCTTAATCTGCCCCCACCCCTACACTGTTTAATAAGAAGACTGCCGGTCCTATAAATTACCAATAACCCTTCGCCACACAGCTTTGTACTTTCAGATCTGACTCTCTTTTTTGGGGGCATCACTGCCCTCTGGTGGTGGGAGTAGGAGGTCCAGCCTTTGCTCCTGTGGAGCTGGAATTGAACCTCCATCCCAGTGGGCCCAGTCCTGCGCCCAACCACTACGCCACCGGGGCTCAGCCCTCAGATCTTATTCTTGAGGCTGCATCTTAAAGATATCCAAGGTAACATTGTATATAGTTATTTATAGGCAGGGACATAGTTTATTCTGCTGTCCAGAGCAACCAACGTAAACTGTCTGGAGGTTATTTTTAGTCTTTGGTTAAATGACAACCACCATCTTCACCATAACCCCCACCGCCACCACCCCTAACTGACCATAGGAACAAGGAAAACAAAGGGATCGGAGCCAAAGAGTCCTTCAACAAGAAGTTCTACAAAAAAGGAAGTAATGTAGTCACTGCTCAGATGGACAGTGGAACAATGTGTCTGTCTTCATTCAATCTTCAGGTTGTGTGCTCTTTGGAGTCTTTTTTTAAAAACTTTTTTTTAATGTAGTTTTATTTTAAAAATCATTCCGGGACTGAGCCCCCGGTGGCGTAGTGGTTGAGTGCGGGACTGCGGCCCACTGGCTTGGCAGTTCAAATCCAGCAGCAGCTCTCCAGGAGCAAGACTGGGCCTCCCCCTCCCACCAGAGGGCAGTGATGCCCTCCCCCCAAAAAACAACAAAAAACAATAAAACAAAAAATCATTTTATTGATAGGCAAAAATGGTGAAGAAAGCTGATGGTGTCCGGCTATCAAAAGATATAGTGTCAGTGGTAGGAGTGGTGATACCAGGAGGGTGGAGGGAGGGTGGAATAGAAGGGGGAAACCAATTTCAGGTATCTGCATATAACCTCCTCTCTGGGGTACGGACAACAGGGAAGTGAGTGAAGGGACACATAGGACAGTGTACAATATGAAAAAGTAGTAACACTTTATAAATTACTAAAGATTCATGGGGGAGGGCTGTGAGGACAGGGGGAAATATGAGGAGCTGGTACTGGGGGCTTAAGCGGAGAGAGGATGTTTTGAGAGTGATGATGGTAAGAGCTGTGCAAATATGGCTTGCTTACAAGTGATGTATGTATTGATCGTGGTGCTTGTTGTATGAGCCCCCAATAAAATAATTTATATAAAAAAGGTGATTATGAAAATGAAAGCTATCGACTGTTTAGCCATTTGTCCAACTGTACTTACTTTTTCTTAAGTCATTTCATTATTTTGAATTTTTAAAACATGTTATAGTATGAATTGTGTCCTCCCAAACATGTATCAATCGACCTGGGCTATGTATTATCTATGATACAATTATCCTATATTAAATGATGTTAGCCTATGTTTTGTATCTCTGTGATGATAATTAGATTAGTGGCGGTTAAATTACTGAGGCAGACTACAACCTACTATATTTTATTTTATTTTTATTTATTTATTTTTTTTGGCATCACTGCTCTCCAGTGGTGGGAGTAGGAGGCCCAGCCCCACTGCTGGAATTAAACCTCCGTCCCAGTGGGCCGCAGTCCCGCGCACAACCACTACGCCACCGGGGCTCAGCCTACTACATTTTAAATGGATCTCTTTTGACACATAAGAATGTTTAAGCTGGGCTGAGCCTCGGTGGCGTAGTGGTTGTGTGTGGGACTGCGGCCCACTGGGTTGGAGGTTCAAATTCAGCAGCAGCTCTCCAGGAGGAAGGCTGGGCTTCCTACTCCCACCAGGGCAGTGATGCCACCAAAAAAAATAATAATAAGATTGTTTAATCAAGCAAGTAGGGATCACAGAGACTTAATACCATCATGAGGAAAATCCAGGGAGTGGAGCACATCTTCTGCACTCAGAGCCCCTTTCTGACCTTGTCCCAGAAGAAGACTGATCATAGATGGAGATTTCCCAGGGATGCTGAGTTACAGAAAGGAGTCCAGGACTCCCCCCAGAGTTAACAGAGAAAATCTTTCCTGAGAGTTGGCTCCTTAAGTTCAAATGTGGACCCTACTAAAGAGTAAGAGAATAAATTTGTTTTTGTTTTTTAAAGAAAAAATATAGTGTCTCGGGTCTTAAAGGCTTGAAGATAAACAAGTGGCCATCTAGCTGAGAAGCAACAAAGTCCACACGGAAGAAGCACACTAGCCTGTGTGTTGATGGGATCAGGCATCAGGCATCTAAGACCCAAAACAAAACCATACCCAATGTGAATGGGGGAGAGGGCATGGAGGGGAGACTTAATGTCCATCTGTAGACAATTGGACATCCCTCACAGAGAGGTCATAGGGAAGAGATGAGCCAGTCACGGTGCAGCCTAGCACCAATGAAACACACAACTTTCCTCTAGTTCTTTGGTGCTTCCTTCACTCCGTTATCATGACCTCAATTCTACCTTACAAATCGAATTAGGCCAGAGCATGCACACTGCTACAGATAAGAGCCAGGGAATCCAGGACAGATAAACCCCTTAAGGCCAACAATGAGAATAGAGATACCAGGTGGATTAGAGGAAGGTCAAGGAGAAAGGGGAATAGATCACAAGGATGATCTAAAAGTCCCTCCCAGGAGCACAAACAACAGAAAAGTGGGTGGGAGCAACATGTAAGATATGAACAGAATAATCTATAACTTATCAAGGGTTTGTGAGAGAGGGCGGGGGAAGGAGGGAGAAGAAATGGCAAACTGATATTAGGGGTCAAGTGGGAAGAGAATCCTTTGAAAATGATGGTAGCATATGTACAAATGTGCTTGATACACTGGATGAATGATTTTTTTTAGCAGTTTTTAAAAAAATTAAATATTTTTATTGGGGGCTCTTACATCTCACAATATATGCATCCATTGTGTCATACACATTTGTACATTTTTTGCACATTTGGACATTTGTTGCTATCATTTTCAAAACAGTTGCTCATATTTTTCTGCTCCCCCACCCTCCTTTAACAAACCCTCAATAATTTATAAATTATTATTTTTTCATGTCTTACACTGACCGATGTCTCCCTTCAACCACTTTTCTGTTGTCTGTCCCCCAGAGAGGGGGTTATATGTAGATCATTGTGATCAGTTCTCCCTTTCTCCCCTCACCTTCCCTTTCCTTCTTGGTATCACTACTCTCATTATTGGACCTAAGGTGTCCAATTTCCTGGATTCCCTGTTTTTCCAGCTCTTATCTGTACCCATGTACATGCTCTGATCTAGTCAGATTTTTAAGGTAGGATTGGGGTCATGCTAGTGGGAGGGAGGAAGCATTAAAGAACTAAATATATATATTTACATATATACATGCCTGTATTGAGACCTATATAAATGTTCTTTGTGTCCTAGTTTTGCTCCTTCTCCTTTCCTCTTGTCCTACTATCATGAAGGTTCAACCTTCATTCAGGTTTTAGTAATTCCTTGCTGTTACATTGCCCTTGATTTTTGTTTTTGTTTTTGTTTTTTTGGACATCACTGCCCTCTGGTGATGGGAGTAGGAGGCCCAGACTTTGCTCCTGTGGAGCCGCTGCTGGAATTGAACCTCTATCCCAGTGGGCCACAGTCCCACGCACAACCACTAAACCACCGGGGCTCAGCCAGATTGCCCTTGAGTAAGCCTCACTAGGCATCCTTTATCTTTCTCTCTATAGATTTTAATTCACTTGTTGTTCCCTTGTCCATGGGTTGGTTGGCACCCCCCTTTCTCCTACCTCCGCTATTCCCATGCCCCACCCCCCTCAAACCATCTGCCCCATTGATTTCTTTTCTGAATTGTTTATCCTGCCTATCTTATCTAGATAAACATACAGAGACATTAATCAGAGCCAAAACAAGGCAGAGCCCAATAAAACAGCAAAGGAAGACAAAACCACCACCACCAACAAAAAGAAAACCAAGGATAGAAAAGGAAAAGACTCTAAATAGTTCCAGGTCTGTTTTTTTGACCTTTAGGTGTGTTTTCCCGTCAAGTCTAGTGGGGTGCCACACTCTGTCCCCAAAGTCTATTTTTCATTTTCTCCGGGGAATTCTTTACTTTTCTCCCCTTCACAGTTCAGATCTGCTTCCTGCCCTGCCCCTTACTTTTCTGCTTTCCTGGGCTTCTCTCTTCAAAATCGGGCAGTTGTTCCTTGGAACTGCTGGAAGAGTCCATGAAGGAAGGAAGGGAAGAGATGGCAGTCTCTGAATAGGGTGCCTCGGAAGATGACTTTTGCAAGGATGTATAACTTTCTTCAGCATTGTTCCCCCCCCCCAAAAAAAATTATCATTATTAGTGAAGAGTCTCTAGACTTGGAAGCTTCAGGAAGACTTTTGGGAGAAGCTGCATTCACACTTACACTCATGTCGCTGAATAGAAGCAAAAAAGACAACCAACACATTCAAAGCCCTAAATCGTGTAGCAAAAACTACATTCTCTTTTTCTTCTAGCGCGCTTATAACTTCACGTTGATCTATTTTAATAGCTAGTCTATCTTAATTAAGTTGTCAAGAGTGAGACGGGAACCTGATTTGTAGTTTTCACATGGTCCTCAAGTTTCTACAGTGCGATATATTGACTAATCCACATTTTCCCCTCCTGATTTGGAATTCCTCAGACATTAAATTCCCATGTGCAGCTATGACTCCCTTTGGACTTTCCGGTCTGTTACTTGTATTCCTTGTTGAGTACTAGTACCACCGTTTATAAACGTCTGGTAACGTTATGATGTCCTTTCAAACTTTGTGCATGCCTCCCTCTCAGATTTTGACGTCTTCCTCTGCAACCTGGGCTTGTGCCTGAGGTTCATCTTCCACTTGCGGGAAGGCCACACTCGTCTCTGAAGAGTAGAAGCGAGGCGGTGTGGTGGCTGACAAGCCAATGCTTGCCGTGACAAAGCTCCACACCCCACTGTCTCGGCCCCAGTTTCTGGGTGTGGGGCAGTTGTGGCAGAAGCAGCAAGGGTCCCTGTAACAGTAATAGTCTACAGAAAACCTATAGAGAAGTTATCACAATCGAAAAGAGTTTAGCAAGGTCACAGGGTACAAGGAAACCCCCCTCCAAATCAAACCCACCACCATTGAGTTGCTACCAACACAAACCCACCATGTAGGACAGAGCAGAAGTGCACCTGTGGGTTCCTGAGACGCTCATTCTTTATGGGCGGAGACAGCCTCATTATGGTCCCTGGGAGTGGCTGTGGACAGTGGGCTGTGCCCACTATCCAACGCAGCTGAGGGTGCCGGGCTCTTACAACATAAAGTGTCTGGGGTCTTAAAGGCGTGAAGTCAAACAAGCAGTCATCTAGCAGGGAAGTAACAAAGCCCGCATGGAAGAAACCACCAGCCTGTGAGATCATGAAGTGTCGATGGGATCAGGGCACAGGCATCAGAAGACTCAAAACAAACAACCATGTCTATGTGGATGAGCCGGGGCGGAGTGGAGACCCAAAGCCCACCTGTAGACATTGAACATCCCCTCACTGAAGGGTCACCAGGAAGGGACGAGCCAGCCAGGGTGTGGTATATCACTGACGAAACATACAATATTCCTCTAGTTCTTTAATGCTTCCTCCCCCCGCCCTCCACATACACCCACTGTCATGACTCCCGTTCCACCTTACAAATCTGGGTAGACCCAAGCATGTACACTGGTACAGATAAAGGCTCTCGATATGCAGAATTCAGGACAGATAAACCCCTCAGGACCAATAGTGAGAATATCGATACCACGAGGGTAGGAGGAAGGTGGAGGGAGAAGAAGAAATTCAATTGCAGTAGCCAAAACAAGGCTAGGACCTGACTGTGGGACAGATCATCAACTGCTCCTTTGTCAGCTCCAAATAAAGTTAAAGAAAATTAAAACAAGTCCACAAGCGTCACGATATGGCCTTCGGTATTTCTCATCTCAAGCACAGATTGGACACATTGAACACTAATGACCAAAAAAATCTGATGAGCTGTGAGGGCCTCAAGAGCATCATACGTAAAGACAGCAAACCAGCAAACGGTCGTGAAAGAGACAGGAAGGGAATAAAGATCAAAATGGTGTCGGAAGAGACTCCGAAACTTCCTTTTCATCGTAGAGTAGGTAAGACAGATGGAAGGAATGATGACGTCAGAGAGTAGAACAGAGAATTTCAAAGGGCGGCCCAGAGAAGACAGATTCACATTTCAGTCCTCAAAGTAACCTCTTTGCCTTTCAACAATTTAAAGTGGTCATTTGTTCCCTTGACCGCTGCTTCCATGAACATTGATTATGGATCCGAGCAAGACAAAATCCTTGACAGCTTTATTCTCTTCTATGCTTCTCATGGTATTTCCTATTGGTCCACTTGTGAGGACTTTAGCCTTCTTTACATGGAGTTGTAATCCACACTGAAGGCTGCAGTCCTTGATCTTCATCAGCAAGAGCTTCAAGACCTCTCAACTTCCAGCAGGCAAGGTTGTGTTACTAGCCTTCTGACCCTGAAGCTCACAGTTCTTCCTCCTATCATCCAGCTTCTCCGATGAGTTGCCCGGCTGACAGATTGAATACCTAGGGTGAGGGCTACAACCCTGAGCCCCCCTTTCCTGATTTTAAACCATGTAGCATTTCCATATTCTGTTTGTGCAAATGCTCCTTGTCCCATGTCCAAGTTCTGCATGCGCACAACAAAGTGTTCCTGAGTTCCCGTTTTCCCTCAAGACTATCCACAGTTGAATGTCCTGGCATAGTTTAGAAAACATAGGTAAATAGCTTTCAGCCAAGAGCCACCTGACATTAGCAATGAGTTCCCTTGCTCCATGATCTCTTCTGCCTCCGGCCTGAACCCCCTGGCAGCCCCCTGGCAGTGCACGGCTGCAGCCCCTGTTGGAGGCTCCTCAGCGAAACTTGACGTGCATGAGACTTGTGATATCAAGGACATTGTTCTATCATTCGAGCATTTGCTGGGTCAACTTTCTTTGGAATGGCCACAAAGACAGAGCTCTTGCCGTCTTTCAAGTCTCTTGGCCTGGGCGAGTGAGCTCTTCCAGAGCTTCATCAGCTTATCGAAGCATTTCTACTGGTATTCCATCCTTTCCATCCTTGTTTTGGGCTGATGGTTCCAGGGCCGCTTGAGCTTCAGCACCACCGGTCCTTAATCACGTGCTGCCTTTTGAAGCGGTTGAATGTGGACTGTGTTGAATGCCAAAGTTCTTTTTGGTATAACAGCTCTGTGTATTTTTTCATCTTTGGAGGTTTCCTGCATCATTCAATATTCTGCCCTTAGAATCTTTCAATATTGTAATTCGAGGCTTAATTTTTTTTTTTCTCTAAAGCCCCTTCAGTTGAAGGAAGGCCAAGCATGTTCTTCCTTTCTGCTTTTCTTTTCTTTTCTTTTTAGTTTTTTAGGCATCACTGCCCTCAGGTGGTGGGAATAGGAGGCCCAGCCTTTGCTCCTGTGAGCTGGAATTGAACCTCCGTCCCAGTGGGCCACAGTCCTGCGCACAACCACTACGCCACAGGGGCTCAGCCCCTTTTTGCTTTTCTAACTCAACATCTTTGCACTTTTTTTTTCTTTTTTAAAGTTTTAGGCATCACTGCCCGCTGGTGGTCATGGGAGCTACCCAGCCTTGCTGTTTTTTCTTCTTTTTATTGTGAACTCTTTCTTTCTTTCTTTTTTTTTTTTTGGGGGGGGGGCATCACTGCTCTCCGGTGGTGGGAGTAGGAGGCCCAGCCCCACTGCTGGAATTGAACCTCCGTCCCAGTGGGCCGCAGTCCCAAGCACAATCACTACGCCACCGGGGCTCAGCCCCTCTTTCTTTTTTTTTTTTGTGGGCATCACTGCCCCCTGGTGGGAGTGGGAGGCCCAGGCTTGCTTCTGGAGAGCTGCTGCTAGATTTGAACTGCCAACCCTGTGGGCTGCAGTCTGCGCACAACCACGACGCCACTGGGGCACAGCCCTATTTATTTCTTTTTCTTGAAAAAAAGTCTTGGCGTAGTGGTTGTGTGCAGGACTG
Source organism: Nesogale talazaci (assembly GCA_004026705.1). Classification (NCBI taxonomy): domain Eukaryota; kingdom Metazoa; phylum Chordata; class Mammalia; order Afrosoricida; family Tenrecidae; genus Nesogale; species Nesogale talazaci. The sequence goes on along the minus strand of PVJH01022129.1, from coordinate 16,580 downwards.
CGGCCCACTGGGACGGAGGTTCAATTCCCGCTCACAGGAGCAAAGGCTGGGCCTCCTACTCCCACCACCAGGACAGTGATGCCTAAAAAAACAAGAAAGAAAGGAAAGAAAGAAAGGAAGGAAGGAAGGAAGGAAAGAAAGAAATATGAAAATCCCCACGTTCTCGTGGAAAGACAGGCAAGAACTTCAGACAGTGGCTTCACAAAAGAGGAACTCAAGTGGCCTCCGACTCTCTAGGTCCCTGGGAAAGTGCCAGCCAAAGCGCCACGAGAAGCCATCATGCAGCCTTGCTGTGTTCTCTGTAAATTTCCATTCACATCCTTCCCTTCTTCAGAGAACCCGCGCCAGGCTCTGTCACGGCTAGCTGAAATAAAGCCAAGAAGGACTTTTGCTTTTATGGGGGAAAAAACAGTGTAAATCACGAGCGGGCCTTCGGTTGTGCAGGCAGCTGGGGAACTATGCTGCGCGCACATAATTTCCACTTCACGTACGCTGTGCGTTTACCGTCCCATCCCTGCTTTTATATATGCTAGCGTCAGCTGTGGTTTTGTATGTTATGTGGTATGAGTTGGCAAGATTCCTTTTGGGGTCCGGCAGTGCTCACGGTGTTTTCCCATGTGGATGGACGGTTTCTGCTTTGGCTTCATGTCACTTAGGCCTGTGTGAGTTTTCATCGGAAGACTCTACTTGCAGGTCACGAGGAAGCCGGTACACCTGCAGAAAATTGGTTAAAATTAGAGTGACAGACAGCGCCAAAGGTACGAAGGTATGAAGAAATGTGGGTTTTCTTGGGATTATGTGTGCCGGGAGGGGAGACGCTTCTGGCAACCTGCTGGGAATGCCCATTGGCACAGTCTAGAAGTCGGGTTGAGAGGGCAGTTTACATTTCCTCAGCATCGGGCAAGGAGCTCTGATGTCCCGGTGGATCAAGTAAACCAATAGGTCAGATGTTCAAACCTGCCACCGCTCTTTGGGAGAAAAATGAAGCTGTCTTCTCTCATAAAGATTTCATCTCTGAACCCCCGAGGGAGTCGATCGACTCTATCCTGGGTGCTCCCTGAACTGCCGTCAACACAGGTGGGTGGGTTTGGGGAGCTGGGGCCACCCCCAGCCCCAGGGAGAGGGAAACCAATGAATGTGTCTCTCACGCTTGATTCTCGTGGGCAATACTGAGAGGTTTTCTTTCACGCCTGGGGGGGCGGTGGGTGGGTGGCAGGGTGGCACTGCTAGCAAGACCCAGTTGTCCACAGCAGTGCCCAGCTCAAAAATGCTCCTGTGTCATCTGGACTCTTCTCAGGATCCCTGGTCACGCAGTGATTAAAGCGCTGGCTGCGTACCAGTCTGATTCCACGGGCGGCTGCGCAGAAGAAAAGACAGCCCTCCGTGCGCATAGATGCACGTGGTGGCCGCCACGACCGGGCTCATCCTTGTGCACTCGCCCCCCCCCCCCCCGGCTTTATCGTCTAGCCTTTCCCGTGCCTCGAGTTAATGCACCTGTGTCACAAATCAGACCCCCAGGAAAACTCCATGAGAGGGTAACAGAATCCTTGTACGACGGCTTTGCGACCCTGCCCGGGAGAGGCAAGGAGGCTTTTGAAGTGAGAATTCGTTTGGGGGATTGGTAGACATCGGACAGGGTTATGGGTAAAGTGACCAGACGTCCTGCTTTTTAACAATTTAACAACGTCCTGCGGCATTTTAAAACTCAAATAATTCAAATAATACTGTTTTCGCATTCTGTGGACATTTTTGTTGCTCCCTATTAGACCACATTTTTAATCAAGAAACCGCCCCCAGGCCCCAGTCGATGGTGTCCCGCTTAAAATCTGGTCACGTTCGTTATGGGGCAAAGTGAAAATGAGTCTGAGTTTAAAGCCTCCTGTCTTATGTTCGCCCACTTGTGGAAACAACAGGATGTAGCCATAATGAGAAGAAAAATAGCGAGTCGTGAGAAAGGGCAATCCATGGTTCCCTGAAAAAGGAACTTTTGCTCTAAGGCTATTACAAACTTAAAGCACACAGAGAAGGGGGAAATATCGATATGGAGACCTGGGCTCTGTGGGCATGAGTGCACGTAGTCTCAGAACCTCTGCAGAGAGAGGACGAAAAGAAAGAGGATCGTCAGTGTGGTCAAGTCTTGTGGCCGCTGTCGTGCGGTTGATTTGGCAACAGAAAGAAAGAAGGCGAAGGCAGAGGTTTATTTCAGAGCTCCGAGGACGATGGGAGAGCAGAGAAGGGGGCAGGAGTCCTTCCTGAGCTCCTGGGTGAGGTTCACAGGGACCCCCCGATTGGGGCCCCTGAGAATTCACACTGTCCAAGCGAGAGGTGGAGAGTTTTATAGCCCGGGCCTGGGGGGAGGGAGTAGCTGGGGAATTTCCCATTTCGGGTTGGCTGTTTTGCCAGGGGGGCATTCGAGGTAGAACTCGGTGGCAAGGCAGCTAGGCCATCTCCCTTCCCTCTGCATCAAGCCTTCACAGGCCACCGTCGCGAGCTGTCTTCAGAGTATTGCTCCACTTGCAGGCCCCTCCAGTTCTGGTTTCTGCCTCACAGCTCTCCGAATTTACAAAAGCAGGCTGAAATGTTTTTGAATGAGTATGAGGAAATATTAGAAGAAAGGAGAAGATCAGGTTTCAACCCCCAACAAAACTTCTTGGCCAAAGCCTCTCCACCCCTGACACCAAAGGCAATCAAGCTTTTTAGTGCAGGATTATCCTAAAGATAAGAGTCAGACAGTCAAACAGAGCTGAAAATCACCGTCGCTTTCAAGAGTTGAGAAACAGCAGAAAAGGAAAGTGTTGAAACTAAACCAAAGGTCTGCCTTAACTTTAGGAAAGTCTGACGTTTACTTTTTTTTTTGGGGGGGGGACATCATTGTCTTGGTGGGAGTAGGAAGCCCAGCCTTGGGAGTAGAGAGCTGCTGGTGGATTTGAACTGCCAACCTTGGGGGCCGCAGTCCCGCACACAACCACTGTGGCAGTCATATGCTTATGTTAATTTTATGATTGAAATATAGGGGTGGAGTCTAGCCTGTTAACCTGGAGATAGCCATTGAGTAGCCAATGAGGCCTCTCTGTGGGCATGGCTTTCTCCTGAGACTTCTGGGAAATCTCGCCATATTTCCCTCATGAAGATGAGAAGCTATCTTCCCCAGTTGTTAGGAGTTAGAGAGATGATTAATCGTGGACAAGACAAGCTGGCAGCATGGAGAAGCTGGAGGAGCCGGCAGAGACCACACGGCTTTGCCCTGATGGAGCCAGATCTCTGAAGCTGGGGTGGCCAGATGGAGGCCTCTGCCAGCGATGAGTTGCTTCTGCTGTTCATGGACCCTGAGACCTGGAGGCGAGGTGCCCTGCCAGCACCAGGATTCTGCCCCCACTGACCTGTGACTTCGTGAGTTGGAAGAAGACTTTATAGACTGATTTTGAGCATATGGGTTAATATCAGACTTATGACTTTAAACTGGACTGGAGTAGGATGCTTTCTCCATGTCCCGTTCCTTTTGTATATAAACCCTTTCCTTATATCGATATGTGTTCCTCTAGTCTACCTGAACTAACGCAACCACTATGCCACCAGGGCTCAGCCCAAGTCTCACATTTTCATAGCTCGGAGCAGCTCAGGGCCACCGGGTTTTCAGGAACCCAGACTTTATTACCGCTCCCCAAAGGGGAACCATTGGATAAGTCAATTTCATTCAAAAAGCACCAGCCAAGGGGCTCAACGACTCAGCCCAGCCCAGCAGGGAAATGGGGAACAGGGTATGTCCCAGCCCCAGCCAACAAAGCCCAGCGCACGTGGCTTCACTCCAACCACACCCACAAAGTCCCAGACCTCAATCAGTCTTATCACTGAGTCCAGCCCCCAGAAGGAAGGCAGCAACAGATTCAATGAGCCAAGAAGTCCAACTGGTCTCAGGAAAAGCCCCCCAAATTGTTAGAAACTGATGTGTGGGGCCCCCTGCCAACAGTGGGACTGTTCTTCTCCAGGTGTTCAGCTGCTCACTGCATCTGCTAACCAAGGTCATGAAGGGGAACTTAGCGCTGTGATTGAATCTGAACTCCTCTGGGTTATAAAAAAGAGAGAGCCCAGGGGTCAGCTCCTTTTATTTCCCTGTGTTTCTATTGACAAAGCAGACTGCTGGGCCAGAGTGCCTGAAGGATCAGACCTGTCCGTGGGTCATGGAGAATTTTGGTCGGCTGTTCTGGATAAACTAGAAAGCCCCCAATGATCAAAGGAAAGGGGTTGTCAGGACTTTCAGATTCCGGAGCTGCTATCACGGTTTTGAGTCCCCAACAGTGGTCCAAGACTTGGCCGCCGTATGCTTCTCGTCTAACCGTGGAAGGGATAGGAGAGGTTAGTCAAGCGAAAATATGGCGAAGTGGAAAAATCTTGCAGGGGATGGGCCCTGTAGTGATACTTGCCCCAATTAGTTTATGGGGTGGGGATTTATTGCAGCCACGGAGGGGGAGGGGTTCGGTTGTGCATTCTTCCACAGAATTCCACAGCTAAGAACATATTGAGGCATATGGCATAGAGAGTAAAAAGCCTCAGAGAAAATGAACAAAGAGACTTTTCTCCAGTGGAGGTTTTTCCTCAAAATGACGGCCACAGCCTAGGATAGTCCCATTGATAGCAGGGGTTGCTGTCCTGCGGCCTGCGCCCCTTCAATAAAGTGACCAGACGTCCTGTTTTTGGCGGGACAGTCCCGATTTCAAACAATTTTACTGCATCCCGCGGTGTTTTATAAAAGTCCCGATTTTTGGAAAGAATGCACAATAAGCTAGGAAACGGAGGGAGAACGGGAAGGGAATATACCCCCTTCTACCTCCTCCCCGCCCTCCCCCCACCCCACTCCCCCCTGTCAATGGTGTCCCGCTTTACCGATGTTAAAATCTGGTCACTTTACTATTGTGGAAGTCAAGGATGGATAGAACCAGTGGTCCCTTAATAAAGAGAAATTGTAGACTTTGCATGTATTATTAGTTCCAGAGCAGCTAAGAGAAAGTCGTATTGAAGAAACTCTTAGCCCTTGGGATTCTCCTATATTTGTTGTTAAGAAGAAATCTGGTAATGGTTTATGCTTAGAGACCTGAGAGCCACGAATTGGGTCATACAACCCACGGGGACCCTCCAACCAGGCCTTCCCTCACCCAACATGCTCCCAAAGGGGGTGGGGGGGCTCTGATAATCATCCATCTGAAAGACAGTTTTTACATTATGCATTTAGATCGGCGGTTCTCAACCTTCCTGATGCCGCGACCCTGTAATATAGTTCCTCATGTGGTGGTGACCCTCCAACCATAAAATTATTTTCCTTGCTACTCCAAAGCTGTAATGCTGTTACTGTTATGAATCAGGCAACTCCTGTGAAAGGTCGTTCGATTCCTGAAGGGGTTAAGACCCGTAGATTGAGAACTGCTGATTTAGATCCTGCTGACCAGGGAAAAATTGCATTCATAGTCCCTGAGTTAAACGATAGGTCCCCGCCAAGGAGATTTCAAATGAAAAGACTAGCTAGGGGCATGGTGAATAGTGCCACAATGGGTCCGTTTTTTATAAGTGGTTTTAGAACCAGACAGGGAACGTTTTTCCAGAGGCATCTATCATCCACTACCGGGATGGCATCTTAATAGCAGTGCCTCATAAAGAAATGCTACAACAAGCTTATATTCACAGGAGAGACGCCGTCTCAGGCAGGCTTGTTAGCCGCTCGTTGACCTGCCCTCTCCCCCTCCCCTTAGGGGGAAGTCTCGGCTGGTGATGAATTTTAGAATGTGCTCTCATGTTTCCAGGTTCCAGACATTATAATTAGTTCAGACTATTCTTCAATATATCGGTTCTTTTGATGATTTTTCTATCGCGTTCCTTTTGATGTTGCAATCTGAATGGTATAGAATGAATCTCATTTTGTTAACCAGGATGTTGTCATCAATTTTGGTATCACTTCTTTTTCTTAATACCAGAAGTGCCTCGCAATGCTTACTTGCTCCTTTTGAAGTTACAGTCAGTCCATTAATTTTGCTTTGTGCTTCTCTCCACACTTGCTTGAGTCCTAGACAGGCCATACATGAGTTCGGGGCCTTTAAAGATGGACGGAGACGTCCGACCAGGGCTGCAATGAGGGGAAATGACTTCAGTTTCTCAGCAGTCCAGCTAGCTGAATAAAGACTCTGCCACATTTCAAGACATTATCCTGGTTGTCATGTCCTTGAACCTGCAATACATAATTGTTCTGGGACTGAGCCCCGGTGGCGTAGTGGTTGTGAGTGGGACTGCGGCCCACTGGGATGGAGATTCAAATCCAGCAGCGACTCCACAGGGGCAAAGTCTGGACCTCCTACTCCCACCACCAGAGGGCAATGATGCCCCAAAAAACATATATATATATATATATATATATATATATATATATATATATATATATAAAATTGTTCTGGACAAGATCCAGACAATCAGCCCTTATACACACTTAGGAACAGGGGTGGACAGGACTACTGTCAGACCACAGAAACTTGAAAAGAAAAAAGACCATCTACTGGCATTAAATGATTCAAAAGTAATTAGGGAATATAAATTGGCCCGTAACCTTCCTGCATTTTGTATGAGTCTGAAGAGAGACTTATGGACTTGATTTGCACTGGGCTGGGTTGTTTTCTTGCTATACAATTGCTCTTTGTTAGAAAGTATTCTCTCGGGGCTGAGCCCCGGTGGTGTAGTGGTTGCGTGCGGGACTGCGGCCCACTGGGACGGAGGTTCAATTCCAGCAGTGGGGCTGGTCCTCCTACTCCCACCACCGGAGAGCAGTGATGCCCCCCCCCCCAAAAAAAAAAAAGTATTCTCTCGGCTGAACCCCGGTGGTGTGTGTGAGACTGCGGCCCACAGGGTTGGCGGTTCAAATCCAGCAGCAGCTCTCCAGGAGCAAGACAGGGCCTCCTACTCCCACCAGAGGGCAGTGATGCCCTTCCAAGAAAAAGTAGGTTTATTGTGCCAACCTGGCCAATTAGAACACGTGGGGTTAATAAGGTTGCAGTTTGATTGGAGGGCAAAGCGCTCCAATGATCCTTCTACTGTCACTGGATACCTAGACCCTGCGCGCACTGGCCTGTGACTGTCCTGGTGCCATCGCACGTGATTTGTGAGCCTGAAGAGAACTTATAGACTGGTATCAGACAGATGGGCTAATAGCGGACTTGTGACCTTGGACTGGACTGGGCTGGGATGTTTTCTCAATGTTCAATTGCACTTGTACAGAGGTCTCTTTCTTATCCACCTCTGAGTGTCTATGAGTTTGTTTCTCGAGTCTACCCGGACTGACACACCCCTCCTTATAATGAGTACATCGACTTAGGAAACGACAGGTTAGAGCTGACGTATGCAATGACGTATGCAATTTATCCCAAACTGATAAATAAGGCGGTCTAGGAGAAACGAAAACAAAAAAACCCTGACTGCCACCAAGTTAACCTGACCCGTAGTGACCCTATAAGACGGAGTAGACCTGCTCTCTTCGGGCGTCTGAGACTGTCTTTGCCTGGATACTCAGCCTCATCTTCTTCCTTCAGAGCAGCCGGCGGCTTTGAACTAGGAACATGTGGTTAGCAACGGACTACAGCATCGCCCGTGATAGCCCTAGGACTCCTTTGCAGCTGATACAATAAAAAATTTAAAAGAAATTGGGTGGGAGGGGGAAAGAGAAAAGAAAATTAGTTAGGGTTAGAGTTTTTTTAAAAAAGAAAATTACTTTTTGTTAAGTTTTGTGATCAGACATTAGATGGCGCCACTGTCAAATTTCTGTGGCTTCAAATTGGCTTGGGGGAAGATGAGATGGCTCTGACCATCAACGATGGCTGTGGGCACCATTCTTTTACTTTGCTTGCTTCCCTTTTCAGTTCCTTGGAGATGGGGATGTAAATATATATATATTCAAGCTTTCTTTAGCAATATCCTGGTGGAAAGAAGTGAAACGAAGTACTAATTAAATTGACCAGATTTTAAGCGGGACATCGTTGTTGACAAGGAGGGCGGTTCTTGATTAAAAATGTGGATTAAAATATGATTAAAAATCATATTAAAATGATTAAAAATATGGAACAACAACAAAAATTTTCATAGAATGCAAAAATAGTATTGTAGTATATTTATTTTAATTTTAAAACACTCCAGGATGTTCTTAAATTGTTAAAAAGCGGGACGTCTGGTTCCCTTAAATTAAAGGCATGTATTCCTTAGACGCCAAAATGGATGTCATAACAGACTCCGACATTATTCTTAGAATGCTAAGTGCTAAAGCAAATGGGAGAAATGACATGTTTAGTGGCAAGAGGGAAAGGTTTCAAAGGGCAGCATAAGAAGGCAAAGTAAAGGTCTGAGGCCCGGTGGTGTCGTGGTTGTGCGCGGCCCACTGGGATGGAGGTTCAATTCCAGCAGTGGGGCTGGGCTTCCTACTCCCACCACCGAGAGCTGTGATGCCCCCCCTCCCAAAACAACAACAACAAAAGAAGACAAAGTAAAGTATTGCGATGAAATGTGCAAAAGACGGGTGATGCTTGGCCCTCTTTCATTGACCTGCTTGCTTCTGCACCCCTGTCCCCCCTAACTCCCAAGTGAGGCATTGTTGGTCTAGCATCAGGGGTCCTCAAACTGTTTAAGTAGGGGGCCAGTTCACTGTCCCGCCAACCGTTGGAGGGTCAGACTATAGTTTAAAAAACAAAACCATGAACAAATTCACTGCGGGCCTGGGATGAGTCGGCTGCTAAACAGGACAGCAGTGGCGGCAAAGACACCCGGCAGGCAGGATAAATGTCCTCGGTGGGCCACATGTGGCCCGAGGGCCGTAGTTTGAGGACCCCTGGTCTAGCTACATCCTTGGGCTGACAAAGATGAGGATGGACCAAGTTCGAAAACACCTCTCTTTCCAGCTTGTCATGCCCAAGCTGTCTTGTTTATGCAGTTGGTGAGCTAAGAAATGATGGGTTGGCTGAGCCCTGGTGGCCTAGTGGTTGTGTGCAGGACTGCGGCCCACAGGGTTGACAGTTCAAATCCAGCAGCAGCTCTCCAGGAGCAAGGCTGGGTTCCTACTCCCACCAGGGTAGTGATGCCACATAAAAAAAAATGATGGGTTCCGAGCTTACAGTCAGTGAGCAGCCAGTTTATGAAATCCATGGGTGCCACAGAAGTCTGGAGGACAGAGTGGGATATTAATGGATCCTATTCATTCAATGAAAGAGTGAGTCTGCAGATGGTCATTAAAAAAACAGTTTAAGGGCTGAGCCCCAGTGGTGTAAGTGGTTGAGTGCGGGCCTGCGGCCCGCGGTCTTGGTGGTTCAAATCCAGCGGCGGCTCTCCGGAGCAGCACTGGGTAGCTCCCACGACTACCAGAGGCAGTGATGCCCACACACAAAAAAAAGATTTAAAAAATGATAAAAAATAAATTAAAATAAAAGTTTCACTAGACACCCAACAGCCCCTTTGGTTAGTCTTGAAGATGGGATCTCAGGTAAGAGTGAGTTTTCAAGAACAGATGACCATCACACTGACTGATGGTCAGAATTGGGGACCTGGATTGCTCAGAGCCAGAGCCGCCAGCAGGTGGCATTGTACTTCAGTGAGTGAAACCATTACATCTTGTTTAAAAAACCACCAACTTATGGATTGCAAAAGGCAATTCCCTTGGCATAATTGATAGATCAATGAGTTTAAAAGTTACTGTTATTGGGCTGAGCCCCGGTGACATAAGTGGTTGACTGCGGAACTGCAGCCTGCGGGCTTGGCACACCCTCTGCACTCTCCAACTCCAGGCAAAAGACTTCTTGGAACGTCACCCTACCAAGGCCCAGCCCCAGAAGAGTCTGACTCAGGAAAGCTCTGCGGTCCTGGGGCCTGGGTTTGCAGAGGGCAGGGCCTCGAGGTCAGTGACATCACAGGGGTCCACCAGGGGCTCGGTTGGGTGCTCCAAATACTAAAATCACTTCCAATTTGCTACCAGTACATTAGCAAAATGGACAATCACTTAATTCTTACAAACTGAGTGGTCACTAAATGGCGTATACAGTCTGGGTGGTGGGCTGCAAAAATACCCCTGAGGAGGTCATGCCCATCCCAATAAACACACACACACACACACACACACACACACGGAACATATGAGTGGGAAACTTTAAAAAGTTTTATCTCTCCCTCCTTGATAAATTTTCTTTATCAAGCCCTATAATAACAGTAACTTTTTTTTAAGTAGCAGTATTCTAAGTGCTGAGTGAAAAATTTTAGCAGCTTTACTAAATATGAGGTGCTTTTAATAGTTTGTGGGGAAAACAGGATTGAAAGATAGGCTGAGCCCCGGTGGTGTAGTGGTTGTGTGCAGGACTGCAGCCCATAGGGTTGATGGTTCAAATCCAGCAGCAGCTCTCCAGGAGCAAGGCTGGGCTTTTTACTCCCACCAGGGCAGTGATGCCACACACACACACACACACACACACACACACACAAAATAATGGGATTATCCCACACACGTTCAAAGTCCCTTCATCCGTATACCTGTTTATTTGTTAAGAATGCAAGGGAAAGACAGGACACTCAGTTACATTTGAATTTCAGATGAACAGCAAGTTACTTTTTCAGTACAATATTGGGGGCATTCTTGTACTGAAGAAAGAAATGCATGTTTATGAGACTTGCAGATTTAACTTGTGTTTGTATCTGCTCCATCTGGGGAATCCTGTTTTTAGGAACTACACAGAGTTGCACCATGATCCCCACCATCCAGTTCTAAAACATTTCCGTCGCTCCGCAATGCCGCTCTTACCTGGTTAGAGTCGACCCCTCGCCCAGCCCCAGTTGTGCACCACCTCCACAGATGTGGGGAAGGCTGTGCCTGGGGGGTGGGGTGGGGAGACAGTGAAAACACGGACGGCCCTTCAGGAGACAGAGTGCCACCGCGGCCGCAGTGATGAGCTGACCTGTACGAACAATTGTGCTGAGGGGCCGGAGCAGGCGGGGCTTTGATCTGTTTTACTTTCGGTCACTGACAACAGCAACAACAACAACACGTTTTGAAGCAGATGTCCTTGGTCGTTACACAGCTGCTGCGGAGCCTGGACCACACAGGGCCCAGTTCTGCGGGATCTACAGAGCGTGGTTCGTGGATCCAAGTCCAATCACATCCTGGACAGCCACAGTCTCCTCCCCGGTCATCGTGATGGGGTCTCCCGGCAGGGAGTCTCTTGGCATGGAGTTATGGCCCGTATGGAAGGCTATCATCTTTGAGTTACATCAGCAAGAACTTCCAGTCCTGCTCACACAGGTTGTGTCACCTGCCCGTCGCTGCCTCTTAATAAGCCTTCTTGCAAGCCTGCTTCATTCTTCTCCATAGAGTCCAGCTTCCAGGATTATTTGTTGAGCAAACAAGCAATAACAGATAAAGGGTGGTAAAAGGGCCCAGCCCTGACTCACACTTTCCTGATGTCAAGCCAGGCAGTTGCCCCGTGTTTCAGTCGCACAGCCGCCTCTGGATCCCTGTCGGAGTTCTACACGAGCACCTTTCCTGGTTCACACGCCTGCCTTTGGGCCAGGACCGGGTTCCCCACGAGGGCAGTGAAGTGGCGTGGAGTGGACATTCTCTGAACTCCTCCACGGTTCAGCATCATCCACACGAGGCAAAGCCTCTGCGTCCTCAGCTCCCCGCTGCTCTCTGCTTTCAGCCAGCACGCGTGCGGGTGTGCACAGAGGTCCTCTGGTCCGTCGGCCTGTCATCCTGTGGTGGTTTGTGTGCCGCTGGCCGGTGTGATGTCACCGGAATCTCCAAGTCCAGCAGGGTACCCGTGGTTCCATTAGACCCATCACTCCGGTTTTGTGTCCAGGGTTGGGTTTCACTTGTCCGCGTGGTCACATTTTCCTTTTGTGATGTTTACAGGACACATCGGTAACTAGTGCGGGGGAGGCTGAGAGCCTTCCAGCCTGAAAGAGGGATGAGGTACTTTCCAGATTCCTGGGCTAGGGCAGGACAGGAGGTTGGAAAAGATATTGGGCCATGAGGGGGCTTTTTAAGGGCAATGACATTACAGTGGCAATACCAAGCCATGGCGACTCCAAGATGAAATATTGCATGCTACGGTGCCTGGCCACAGTGGGTCAGAATTAGCTACTGAAAAGCAGCCCCCCATGAATTCAGCCTTGGTTGAGCATATCTTTGCTGAACAGTCATTGGGGTTCCGGGATTACTCATGGTAGATGGACTGTGCTAATGACTCCTGTTTCCTGAGAAATAGCTTTCCACATACTTTAATCCTCGCCAGAGCTCAGAATAGATTTGGGGGGTGCTGTGCTATAATGCAGACGGTGTCGTGGGTTACACATGGGGCGGCTAACTGCAAGGTCCGCAGTTCAAATCCACCAGGCAGGAGAAGGAGGAGGCTGTACTCTGCAAAGCGTTACAATGTTAGCCCACAGGGGCAGGCCTCCGCTGTTCTGTAGCACCACCATGGGTCAGAGTTGACATGATGGACAGTGAGTTTGTTTTTGGTTTGGTATTGTAAGACAATGCCTTCTGTGAGAGGATAATGTCTATCCACATTCAAGGAAATTCAGTCCATACAAATATCATTCAAATTTATACACCAACCACTAAAGCAAGTGGTGCAGAAATTGAAGAACCTACCAAAGTCTTTAGTCTGAACTTGATCAAACATGGCATTAAGATGCATTGATAATTATTGGTAATTCGAATAAAAAGAGAAAGGTGCCATTGTTGCCAAGGAAGTTCTTTTTTGGAGGGGGGGGCATCATTGCCCTCTGGTGGGAGTGGGAGGCCCAGCCTTGCTTCTGGAGAGCTGCTGCATGAAGTCAGTTCTTGGTGATAGAAACGAAGCGAGAGATCACAGAATTTTTCAAAACCAGTAGTTTCCTCATTACAAATATCTTTTTTCCAACAACACAAATAGTAGACTTTTCCAGGTGGAATACATGGGGGGAAAATGGACTACATCTGGGGGAAGAAACGATGGAGAAGTTCAGTATCCGCAGCTAAAACCAGGCCAGGAGCTGGCTGGGGAACAGACCATAAATTGCGCCTATGTAAATTCAGGTTGACATTGAAGAAAATTAAACAAGTCCACAAGAGCCAGCATGTGACCTTGAATTGTAAGAGCATTTCGAGATCAGATTTGGTGCATCGGCAGCTACTTGGCCAGCTGACTCAAAGAGACCCATATTTGTGCCCATTCCAAAGAAAGGTGACTCAACAGAATGTGCAAATTATAGAACGATATCATCGATCTCCCATGCAAGTCAAAGTTCGCCGAAGATCATCCAGCAGTGATTGCAGCAGTACATTGACAGAGGCTGCTACAGGTCCAGGACGGGAGTCAGAAGAAGACGTGGAAGAAGAGGTATCATTGCTGACATCAGAGGGCTCTTGGCTAAAAGTAGAGAATACCAGAAAGATGTTCACTTGTGTTTTCTTGACTATGCAAAAGCATCTGTGCGGATCTTAACATTTTGGGATGGGCTTGAGAAGAATGGGAATGCCAGAATACTTCATTGTGTTTATGTAGAACTTGCACGTGGTTCACTAGGCAGTTGTGAGAACAGAACAAGGGCGTATTGCCTGGTTTAAAATCAGGAAAGATGTGCTTCAAGGTGGTGTTCTTTACCGTGTTTATTCCATGTATATGCTGAGCACACATCAGAGAAGCTGGATTCTTTTTTTTTTGGGGGGGGGGCATCACTGCCCTCTGGTGGGAGTGGGAGGCCCAGCCTTGCTCTTGGAGAGCTGCTGCTGGATTTTTGAACTGCCAAACCAGTGGGCCGCAGTTCCGCACTCAACCACTAGGCCCCCGGGGCTCAGCCTGAGAAGCTGGATTCTATGAAGAAGAATACAGTATCAGGGTTAGAGCAGGCTCATGGACAACCTGCAAGACACTGATGGCACCACCTTGCTTACTGAAAGTGAGGAGGACCCCCAGTACTTGCTGGTGAAGATCCGCTTGCAGCCTTCCTTGTGGATGACAACTCACTGGCAGGAAAAGGAAAACCCTCACAGGCGGACTCATAGGTAGTACCATGATAAATGGAGAAGAGATTGAAGTTGTCACGTTTTCTTGCTTGCATCCGCAATCAATGCTTATGGCAGCAGCGGTCGAGAGATCAATAGACACCTTGCACCGGGTAAATCTGCTACATCAGACCTCTTTCAGTTGTTAGAAAGTAAGGATGTTACTTTGAGGACAAAGGTACTTGTGAGTGTGTGTGTGGGGGGGGGCGGGGGGCAACATGGCACCTGTAAGAAGATATGGGTGTTTAGCCTGTCAATCAGGTTGCAGCTTGATGACCTCCTCTGGAGGGTGCAAACCAGGTAAATGGCTCTCTGGCGGCTGGCACCTCTCTCTCTGCCTTCACTCCTGTGAGGAGCCCCTCGGAGACCTGTGTGAGCCCTGTGATGCAGCCACCACCAGTGGACCCACATGACTGCACTCACAGGCCTGGGGTCTTCCTGCATGCTGCACCATTGCATGTGGCTGCATGAGTCTGAAGGGGGCACTTAGGGATTTGCATTCGCCTGAACTCTCTGTACTGCTGTCTGTTGACTCGTTTGCTGTTAAATTCCTTTACCCGATATAAGCTTATTCATTTATATATTATAATGATTCCATATATATGATCACTAATGTCCTGGTTTGAGTTCTCTAGAGTGCTCCTGACCCCAAGCTGTGATAGGTTCAATCCCCTCATATTCGTGTTACAATTAGTGACTAAGGAAGACCAAAGGAAACTGGTGCATGTGAAGTATGGTATTGATGGAGAAAACTGAAAATCCCATGGATCTGCCAAAAGAACAAACTGATTTGTCTTGGGAGAAGGACAGCCAGAGTGCTATATAAACTTACCCATATGTTAACATCATGGTCTGTGGTGCAAACCCACCAGTCACTCTGAGGGAATATGTTAGACAGGCTTCTCTAGAGAAACAAAGCCAGGACACTTATGATTTTATATGTTCATATAGGTAGATAACATAAGAAAAAACAGCTAATTAATCTACAGAGCAGTACAAATGACATGGTGCAACTCACTCCTGTGAGACAGCTAATACACTGGCAGTCTTTCAAGTCTTGAGGACCACCGGGTACAAGTCAAGGAAGCAGACAGCTGAGTCCTCTGTAGAGCAATTCAGGCAATCCAGCCACAGGCAGCAAACAGCAAGGCAGGTCGCCAACAGTCAGCCAGATGACAGGGTCCGACAGTCCCCAACTCTAACAATGCTTTTTTTTGGAGGGGGGGCATCACTGCCCTCTGGTGGTCGTGGGAGCTACCCAGCACTGCTCCTGAGAGCTGCCACTGGATTTGAACCGCCAAACCTGCGGGCCACAGTCCCGCACTCAACCGCTTACACCACCGGGACTCAGCTAACAATGTATACTGGAAGGAACCTCGAACGACAGTGACACAGACCACAGGTTAGGTGTCCCACAGGTAGTGTAGCTTGCAAATTGAGGCAGAGAACAAGCGAAGGCAGCCACACCCTGGTCTGATCATCAAAGAGTAAAAGACAAGGTGTGAGGCTCACTGAGCCATTTAGCTCGTCGCCCTTCAATTAATACCACATGTGTTCATTGGTCACATTGGCACAATAAACCTGCCTATCACAGGGAGAAAGGTGGGACTATCTGCTCCCATAAAGATTTTTGGGTTTTTTTTGTGGGGGGGGGGCATCATTGCCCTCTGATGGTGGGAGTAGGAGGCCCAGCCTTTGCTCCTGAGGAGCTGGAATTGAACCTCCATCCCAGTGGGCCGCAGTCCCGGACAGAACCACTGCGCCTCTGGGGCTCAGCCCTCCCATAAAGATTTTCTTCTGGGCTGAGACCCGGTGGTGTAGTGGTTGTGTGCAGGACTGCGGCCCACAGGGTTGGCAGTTCAAATCCAGCAGCAGCTCTCCAGGAGCAAGGCTGGGCCTCCTACTCCCACCAGGAGGCAGTGATGCCCACACACAAAAAAGATTTTTTTCTGCAGAAACCCCGAACAGGGCGACTGTGAGCTCAAATGGGCTTGAGGACGGCCCAATGACTGAGAATGGTGGGGCTCCTGACTGACGTGCAAGCTGCCGCTGGTCTATGTCTTACCCTAACCAGGTGTGTTTCTTTAGTTCTTAAAGGGCTACTAATGCCTGGTGAAGCACTCTGCTGTTAATTTAACAATCAGGGATTCAAAGCTACCAGCTGCTCCTCAGAGAAAGATGTGCCATTCTGCCACCAGAAAGGTTAAAGCCTTGGGAATCCTCTGGGGCAGTTCGACTCTGCACTGTTGGGTCGCTGAGAGTCCCAGTTGGCATGAGGGCATATCACCACCACCTCCTCCACCTCCACCACCATCACCTCCTCCACCTCCACTATCTCCACCCTCCACCATCACCACCTCCACCACCTCCACCACTACCACTATCACTCCTCCACCACCTCCTCCACCTCCACCTCCACCTCCACCACCTCCTCCACCACCACCACCACCTCCACCACTTCCACCTCCACCTCCACCTCCACCACCTCCTCCACCTCCACATCTACCTCCACCTCCACCTCCACCTCCACCTC
>PVJH01022128.1:0-37281 GCA_004026705.1 Nesogale talazaci | reverse complement strand
GAATTGGGGCTGCCAAGCATATGAAGGAGTTCAAAACCACTAGCCACTCGACCGGAGAAAGATGAGGCTTTCTGTTCCCATAAGCAGTTACAGTGTGGGAAATCCACAGCAGGAGTTCGACCGTGTCCTCTAGGGTTTCTAGAATTGACTCCATGGCCGTGAGGGAGTGTGAAATGCTCTCCAACAATAGAAATTTGAGGATTTGTACCCTAATTCAAAGAAAAGAGCACAAACAATCTTCCAAAAACTGTCTTTAGGGATGATTTTTAATAAATAAAACACATCCTTATATTGTGATTCTTTTCAGTGGGCTTTAATAAAACACATCAAGCAGTACAAGCAAGAGGTAAAATATTTCCATCTCTCCTCCAAAGTACCTTTGCTCCTCATTTTCAGTTACCTGTGGCAACCACAATCTTCTTTCGGTCACTAGATTAACTTTGTGAATACTAGAACTCCAGCATAAATGGTATCTTTCTTTAAATATAATCTCTGTGTAAATCAGAACAGTCAGGATAAAGTTCATATCTAAGGTCAACTAGCCAAACATTGGTCTGAGCATATATTATAGAGGGTACACTTCTATACATAAAAATAATAATGAACCACTTTCAGAAACAGTAAAGCATCTTTAGCCCAAGAATACAGTTCTTAGAAAGTTTGAGGCACAATACAAGGTAGCAATACAAGTAATTCTGTTTGTTATTACAAATAATTGCACGTACCTTGCCCTTTTAATATTATAGGATTTACAGGGGTACGTTTGTAAATACAGATTACATATAAGTTAGATAGTCATAACTGAGGGCCTGCTTATATTGCTCCTTTCATCCTGCACAACAATTCTGAGGCAGGTTCATGACTATATTTATCAGTGTTATGGATAAGATTACTATGAACATACATGTACTAGCATGTACATATTTGTTGATTTGTCTTGCTAAATATGGATTTCTCTTGCTCAGAAATGGACAGCTGGGTCCTTATATAAAATAACTGAAGGGTTTTCCAAAATGATTTTACTGTTTTATATTCCCCTGGTAAATAATGAGAATTCCAGTTGATCTATATCATTGTAGTGGGAATGTAGTGCTAATTCATGGGGTTTTAAATTTACATTTCCCTGTTAACTCATAGGATTGAGTATCTTTTTCTGTGCTGATTGTCCATTGGTGAAGATATCCTTTTGTTAGATGTTTGTTCGATTTGTTTGCTGTTCACAATATAAAAGTGAGTCATTTGTTTTTAAGTGTTTAGTTACAAGACTTATTTATGTATGTGCTATAGAAGTATTTTACCAGATGTGTTTATAAAGTTCTGTCAAAATACATGGATGCCATGGGTCTCATTCTTACATGCAAGGATTTATTATTAAAAGTACTATTCTGGCTTCTCCATACCTCCAGCTCTCATCTCTACCAGTGTACCCTCTCCACTCCAGTTGGATTTGGAAGGTAGACTTGGGACCATGGTAGTTGGGGGGAAGAAACCTTCAGGAACAAGAGGAAAGGTGTATGCTTCATCACTGCCTCACTGCACTTTGACTGGTCTGTCTCCTGCCCATGACTCCCCTGTAAGTAGGGTTTGGGTCCCCACCCTGCTCTCCCCCTCATTCGTAATGAGGTGATTCTTATGCTTTGATGCTTGGTATCTGCTCCCTTCAGCTGCTCTTGATCACACAGGCTGATGAGTTTCTTCCATATGGGCTTTGCTGCTTCTACTTCATTTATCTTCAAGCCTTTAAGACCCCAGACACTTTATCATTTGGTAGCTGGGCACCATCCATTTCCTCCACTCTGTTTGCTTCTGTACCCAGTTGTCTTCAGTGATCATAATGGGAGGGTGGGCACATAGTGCTTTTGGTTTTTATTCTTTGATGCCTGGTACCTGATTCTTTCAACACCTCATGGTCGCACAGGCTGGTGGGCTTCTTTTATGGTGGACTTTGTTGCTCCTGAGCTAGATGGCTGCGTGTTTATGCTCAAGCCTTTAGGGCTCCAGATGCTGTATCTTTTGATAGCTGGGCCCCTCGGTTTTCTTCACCACTCTTGCTCATGCTCCCACATGTGCTCAGTGGATGCCAACGGAAGTTGTGTAAAGAATTGCGCACACAGTGATGCTTTTTTCTGTTTGGTGCCTGAGATCTAATCCTTTCAACCCCTTGTGGGCACACTGGCTGTGCTTCTTCCGTGTGGGCATGGTCACTTCTCAGGTATATGGTCTTTTGTTTATCTTCAGGCTTTTAAGACCCCAGATACTATACCCTGTGATAGCTGGGCAACATCAAGGTAGAGAGATGGAACCAACTTCAAGGATCTACACATAACCTCCTATCTGGAGAACACATCACCTCACATGGGAGAAGTGGGTGGAGGGAGCTGTCAGGCATTGTAAGATATGACAGAACAATTTTAATTTTTAAAGTATTGAGGGTTGGTGGGGGAGGAGAGAGCAGGGACAGAGGGGAAAAGATGGGAAGCTGATATCAAGGGCTCAAGTGGAAAAGCAGATATTTGGAGAATGAAAATGGCAGCAGACATGTGAAGGTGCTTGGCAGAGTACATGTATTTAAATATTGTGTAAAACGATGTATGCGCCCCCAATAAAATGATTTTAATAAAAATACTGTTTAAATGTGTCTCTATGATAAGTGAGTCTGTAGACAAGTTCTGTTAGTAATACATTTGTCTTCAATCAGAACATTGCATTCCAAAGGGATCTTCTGGGTCAGTTAAATCAAAGGAGGGAAGTCACCTCAGAAGGTTATGGCAACAGTTGTAGGGATAAACATTTGTTTAGGGATCCCAAAAGGGTAATCTTGATAGAGTTTCCTTAAGGGCATAGGACAATCACAGGGTACTTATTAGAAAAAAGTTTTAAGAAAATTGGAAAACTGCAGTGGTAAGAAAAAGGCCAGGAAAATTGTCTTGCAGAAAAAAGTCCTAACAGCACAGTTGTTCATTCTTTGAGAGTAGAAAGTGCTGTCTATGAGTCTGTCATTGAGAAAGTTTACCGCATCCACCTATAGCCCTAGTCTTGTCCCTTGAGAATTATTTTTGTGCCTCACATTCAAAGAGCACTGAAAAGGAACATGATATGATTTTCTCAAAGATACCAAAATTGCCTTCGAATGTGGTATAAATCCAAGAACACAGACTTCTTTGGAGAAGGTTTAGAGAGATGGAACATGATCTTCAGAAGTATATAGATCTAGATGAAGGCTGTGTTTAGCAACAGTAGTATGACATTTACTAGACATTCAGATCAAGACCCAGAGAGGGGTCTTGCATGTCTCAAAGAAGATAATTACATTCTGTTGGTGAGTAAACAGATGAAACAACCTCCTATATGGATGAAAAATAAATGTTTCACAATACTTACATAGAATTGTACAGGAGAATATTCCTGGTATTATGTCTCAATTTGGACACTTTCCACCTGATAGTTATTTATCCCTGGATGACCCCAGGCCATATGCTACAGGCTAATAGAACCATACACTGGCCTTTTTAAGTACACAGCATCTTTCCTTCATAGGATAAAGCAGATGAATTCGATGAGAAAACCCCACTAAGTGAACTTTCATTCGGACCTCTTGCTTTGATAGTAGTGCCCATGAATGGTGGGCCAGAGCTACCATAGATTTACGATTTTATTGCTCTCCTTGCTTTCTTATGACATGTATTAATCTGGTCAGCACATCCTGCCTTTGGGAATGAGTGTCATGGAATGCTACCCCCAAGACCAATGTTTACGTAAACGGTGACTATTCAGGAGTTTAAACTGTACAGGTCAAGAATTCATGCATTGCAGTCTGAAAAAATTGGGCTATACTTATATAATGTTTGCCTCTTGACAGTATTTCAAATTCTCTACCATTGGCTAAATTAGTGATACTATCAATAGAATTACTTACTGCTCCAGAAACTTAAGAAACTCGCTGCCATCAAGTCAATGATGACTACAGGAACCTTGTAGGACCGAGTACAATGGGGGATAGTGGGGTTCCAAGGTTGTAATTCTTCGTGGGAGAAGACTACCGTCTTTCTCTCAGGGAGCCGCTGCCGTGTTTGAACTGCTGAGCTTGTGATCATCAACCCAAGACATAAGCACTAGTCTATCAGCCTCCTTTATGCCCGCAGCGATGCTTTATCATGTTCTCTATCATAAAATGATGATGCTGTCTCTAAAGTGACCAGTCACCTATTTAAACCATAGGTATATGGATGGATTTGGGGTCTGCCCTTAATCCCAGCTCCACTCTAAAAAAATTAGTTCTTGTGACATAGTCCTTCTCCATATTCACGCTCCTGAAAAGAGCACTGCGAATATGAGTGCTACAGCAAAACGTGGTGAAGAAACTACAGAGCTAGTGTCTGGCTACTAGGAAGAACAGCATCTTGGGTCTTAAAAGTTTGTCTTGAGGGGCTGAGCCCCGGTGGCGTTAAGTGGTTGAGTGTGGGACTGCAGGCCGCGGGCTTGGCGGTAGGTAGCGCCCATGACCACCAGAGGCAATAATGCCCCCGGTTGCGCCCCTCCCCGCCCCCCACCGCCAGAAAAGTTTGTCTTGAGCTGAGCCCTGGAGGCATAGTGGTTGTGCGCGGGACTGTGGCCCACTGGGGTGGAGGTTCAATTCCAGCAGTGGTTCCACAGGAGCAAAGTCTGGGCCTCCTACTCCCACCACCAGAGGGCAGTGATGCCCCTCCCAAAACAAAACAAAAGTTTGTCTTGAATACAGCAGTCACCAAAATAAGGTGTCAACTAATTCTATATGGAGGTCCCCACACGGAGTAAGCCTCTGGTGACTCCTTTCCTAGTCCAGGGTCTTGCTAGCAGAGAAAGCATTGTAAAGTCAGTTATGACACATGCAGTCATATTAAAATGTAACACCTCATTATTTGATCTCTCGTGACCCATTTTAAAGCTGTTTCAGCTTTTTAACATTTCATGCTTTTTTTGATTGAGGTTTTTCTCTGTTTTGTTTGGTCATCATTGTTTTCAGTAAGAGTTTTTATTTGCTTTCTCTTTCTGTTTTTGTATGATTTTTCATCTTTTAAATCCAGGATAAGTAAATGTATAGAGGCAGTAACTGGATTAATAATTACCTGGGGGGATGGATGCAAGGTTGAGAGAAAGGGAGAAATAACAGGCAGTATGAGAAGGAATCGTTGCTGAGAAGATGCTGCTTTGTTCTGTGTGCATAGGATTGATATGGGTTGGAATCGATTCAGTGGCACTGAACAATAGCCACAATCTTCCTAGAAGCAAAAGGCCAGGTCTATCTCCAACACTGCATTCTAACTGCCACCGTTAGCCGGAAGCTGCTGAGCATGACACAGGGGTGTAACCAATGGCTCCTTCAGTACACAGAGTTAAGAACTGAACGAATAAAAGGAAAGACTTAAGCTAATCACTTGGGGTGGGTGAGGGCAGAAAGAAATAAGGCAAAACAATTGAGAAAACATAATACACAGAGAGGAAATGAAACTGAACAGAAAGCTGGACTCTTTAAGTAGATCAACCAATAGAACAAACAAAAAGTATTTTAAAGGTAACAACCCCAAAGCCCCTGAATTAAATGAAGACTCAAATTGTCTAGAAAAGATAATACAGAATATTTCCACTGCTGGCTATTAGATTATGAGAGTAGAGAAAGAATACTTTTTAAAAATTATACAGAATGTTTTCATTGCTTGCTATTTGATTATGAGAGTAGAGAAAGACTACTTTAGAAGATGTTATACAAAATATTTTCATTGGTTGCTATTAGATTATGAGAGTAGAGAAACAATACTTTAATTGCATAGAAGGGACAATGTAGGAGGGAAAAATAAGCCTACATTAAAGCCGACATCCTCCTGTCTTCAAGTCAGTGCCAGCTCACCAGGACCTGGGGTCCTTGAGACTGTCAACCTCCAGGGTCAGAGACAGCCTCGTATTTTCCCCTTGGAATGCCTGGTGAGTTTCAACCTCTGACTTAGCCGTTACCGTATATTTCAGTCAAGTTACAAAGAAAAGAAAATGACATCCAATTTATACCCCCTAAGTGCCAAGTGGAGAAAGATGAGGCTATCTTCTCTTGTCTGAGTCAGAATCTACTTGAAGGCAGGGGCCTAATGTGCATTTGAACCATGAAAGGATCAAGACAGAAATATTGAAGTATGCTTCAATTTAGAAAAAGAGTACCTGTAAATGCTCCTTTAAGAAAACCACTTTATAATGAAATTTAAATGACCCTGAAATAAACATTTTTTTAAAACCACAAAATCTAATAATTACACTTCTTCTTCTTAAGTAGGTTTTCACACAGCTCTGTTCATTTTCTAAAAGGCTAATTATACTTTATAGCAATAGAGGAGAACATTTAATGCTTTTTTATATTCCTATGAGATTTCTCTCTGCCCCCAAACTGTACTTGCTTGTCTTTTTAAACATTTATTTTAGGAAGAGGGCCAAATACAAAAAATCGGGTATCTCATATGTAAAGTACATGTGGTTGCATATCATAATGCTTCATGTATTACTTAAGGTCCAGAATATGGAAAGGTCATATTTCCATGCTTTTTTTGAAGATGACTGGATAATCCCATCTCTGTTCCCCATGTTTGTCTTGGAAAAGGCACTTAAGTGCCTTGAACCTTGGAGCTTGGAGTGGGGAAACTGTTTGGTAGGAGAGGGAAATGGTGCAAGAGTCTGAATGCTGCTTAAGTTGAAGTTGAGGACCAGGGGCGAATAACTGTTAGAGTGGTTCCTTTCCGTCTTCTTGGTCTTAGTTGGTTTTATGTCTTTGTTTTAAGAATAGCAGACTTCACCAAGGCAATCATCTCTCATTTCAGGAGTACTTTTAAGCAGGGGTGCTCAAAATTTTTCAGCATGTGAGCCACTTAAGAATGATCAAGTCAAAATGATCTATCAATTACAAAAATGCAAAACATATATTTACTTATAACATTTATTCATAAATGCATTGACAATTCTTTATATGTACAATGTATCCTTATGAATCTTGCATAGCTGCATGAGTCCATATTGCATAATATAAGTAACTATGTACATGTTTTGTCATTACCTGAGCTTACGCTGATGACTTGCACTGAATTGAATGAGCCAGGGATGCATAGTCCGGACAGTAGCTGCTGACAGCCAGCCTCAAGCACATTTCCAAATGATCACCAGTCATGGTGGATCAGTACTTGGACTTAATGATCTTTATGTGGGAAAAAGCCGACTCATATCAATAAGTAGATCCAAATAATGCAGTTAAGGAGGTAGCACATTTTCTCAAGTTTCCGTGCTTTCTCTCTGTAAGTTCCAAAACTGTGCATGAGCTCTGGACTTCAGCTGAATGTTGACTTTTTGTGTCAAAATCTCCCATTTCATATGAAAGTGATATGTTTTTGTCTCTTACTTATCCAGCTCCCTCAGTCATTTTAATACCCTTTAAGAGAAAGTTTAAGAGAAAAAAAATCTAAAAATTGATGTTAACCTAGCTTGTCAGTTTTGCTGCACTGAGTGTAGTTGTTTGTATATGTGTTTGGCACCCAAGATTGCATCTGATTGACTGTGCTGTATATCAATTAAGTGACAGGATTGATGATAGGCTTATATTTATTTATTTAATGCCATTCGATCTACCCATACTACATTTGTGATTGACCAGTAAATCATGATTGGCATATTGAGCATGTCTGCTTTAAAATATTAGCCAACCTGAGGTTGGGTGGATGGGTAAAAGTGTGTTATTATCTAAAATTAAACCAGTGTGAGCGTGTACTCTTTATAGTTACTGAAACTTTATAGTTACTAAATTGCCTAGTCGAGTTATCAAGAAAGACACCTAGGCAGTATTAGCAAAGAGAAATATGTTTTGTCACAGTTCAAGAGGCTAGAGATCCAAATTCAGGGCACTGGTTCTAGCAGAAGGCCTTCTGTGGGTTTGGAAAAGTCCTTGTCCTTTTCCAGCATCTATTAGGGCAGTGGTTCTCAACCTTCCTAAAGCCCAACCTTTTAATACAGTTCCTCATGTAGTGGTGACCCCCCAACCATAAAATGATTTTCATTACTGCTTCATAACTGTAATTTTGCTACTGTTGTGAATAGTCATGTCAATATCTGATTTACAGGATATATTTTCATTGTCACAAATTGAACATAATTAAAAAAAATTGAACATAATTAAAGCATAGTGATTAGTCACCCAAATACTATGTAATTATATATTGTGAAATATTTATTTCTAATTACAAATAAATGAGATTTTTGTCTTGAAACATGGTGTAATATGGGTAATAGTCTTCATGCTGGATACTCTATGTGGGCAGGTGGGCAGACCCATCTGGAGATAGATAAAGGAGCAGTGTTGGTTCCTAAGACTATCAGAAACATGTTTTCAAATGGTCTTAAGCAATCCCTGTGGAAGGGTCTTTTGAGCCCCAAACAGGTTACAACCCTCAGGTTGAGAGCTGCTGTATTAATGAGTCCCTTGGTTATCTTTGTGTCACGTGGCATTAATTTTCCCCCATTTCTGCTTGCTTCTCTGGTATTGCTTTCCCGAGTCTTTAATATTTCAAAGGTGAATTGACCTTACACACTCCACACTGATATGAACTTATTAACATATCAAAGTCTCATACCCAAATGGGATTACATCCTCAAGTATAGATCACTATGAGTGTTGCACAGTCATTCTGATCACTTCTACCCTATAGGCTTAGAATATCTCTATAGGGTTTCTAAGGCTATAAATCTTTCTTTATGGTATTAGGAAACCTCAGCATCCTCCCACAGAGCCAGTGGGGGTTTCAAATGACCAACCTTGCAGCCATCAGAACTCCTTATCTACAAGCATAAAAACTCAAACCAAACTCATTGCTGTCTTGTCAATTCCAACGCTGATCAATTCTTCAGGACAGAGTAGAATGATTCCATGGGGTATCCAAGGCTGTCATCTTTACCCACAGAGAGCCTCGTCTATGTCCCACAGAACAGCCCAGTGGTTGACTACACCATGAGCAGTTCACTATGTAGCCCCGGCTCCTTTCACAAGCACAGGGGCAAGCATTTACCATACATATTTTGGAGACACACAATTGAATCCATAACATAATGATTTTCACGATTTTTATGGTTTAAGAGAAATCATCCTCATATGCAGTATATATGTTTTTATATATATGATGTTATTATGTGCTATGAAGTCAGCCTCAACCCATAGCAACCCTATGCTCAATAAAATGAAACACTGCACAGTCCTCACAATTGTTCGTGTGCCTGAACCCAGAGGACCACCTACTTATCTAGTGGGAGTTACAGAGCTGGAGAAGTCACATGAATCTACCCTGATACAACCAGACCCCTGGTGGTGGAGAAGCCACATAGAGACCCCTGCCAGAGCTGAGATGCTTCCAACACCACTGGATCTACAAGACTTTCCACCCTGTGGCCTGTGAACTTCCTGCATTAGGCATCATTGCATATGTTTTGTGAGTCTGAAGAGGACATAATATCGGTATTGGACATATGGGATAATATTGGACTTACAGACTTTATCTAGACGGGGCTGGGAAGTCATCTCAATATTCAATTGCTCTTGCATATAAATCTCTTTCCCATACACACATGAATGCCTATAAATCTGTTTCTCTAGTCTAACTAGACTAACATATTTTGCTCTTTCTTCAGAAAAACAAGATTGTCCTCTGTTTTGTGGTATTGTCAGCTATTAGAAAGTTGCCTAGACTGGCCCTCTAACTTTTCTTGAAAATAAAACATGGGGAAATGACCAAATTCATTAGTTTTACCTCTCTCCTATAGCTTTCTTTGACTAAAATGTCAAAACTGTAATGATAGAGACCACATGGCCTATATGGTTCTGTTAGATTTCTTTCTCATGGAGACATTTACCTCGGTCCTTGGCTCTGTGTGAGAAAGAATTCATGCTGAAGTCTGGTTTGTGATCCAAGTGACTTTTATGGAAGTTAAAGCAGTTTCAGATCCGACATCAAATAAAGCACAAGGCAGACAGAGTTCGAGGCACAGTTGGCGAGATGAGGCATCTGGGCCTCTGGGAGAGAGGAGAGAGCAAAACCTCTGGCTTTTCATGGCCCCTGTTGGGAGGCGTGGTCTACAATACTGGTTGAGCCCATTGGCTGAATCAAATTCACCTGGTTCAGGTGGGCCAATTCCAGTGTATAAAAGCTCACCTAGGTGTACCAACCCTTCATGGCCAGGAGTTTGAACCTAACAGTTCTAAAACATTTCTCTTGGATTCTTTACTTTAAATGATCCCTGAAATGATCCATGTCATTAATGTATTATGACATAGTAGAATTTTAATTACATTCTTTGTTATTGCTTATTAACTGGAATACTTTAAAAGAGGGGTCCTCAAACTATGGCCTTTGGCCACCTGTGGCCCACCGAGGACATTTATCCAGCCCGCCGGGTGTTTTTGTTGCCGCTGCTATCCTGCTTTGCAGCTGACTCATGCCAAGCCCACAGTGAATTTGTTCATAGTTTTTTGTTGTTGCTTTAACTTTAGTCTGGCCCTCTAATAGTCTGAGGGACAGTGAACTGGCCCCCTATTTAAAAAATTTGAGGACTCCTGCTTTAAAAAAATGAAGCTTCAGCTGAGCCCTCGTGGAATAGTGGTTGAGTGCAGGGCTGCGGCCCACTGGCTTGGTGGTTAAAATCCAGCAACAGCTCTCCAGGAGCAAGCCTGGGTAGCTCCCACGGCCACCAGAGGGCAGTGATGCCAAAAAAAAAAAAAAGAAGCTTCCCCTCATTATGATTTTTTCTTAGTCATTATAGGTAATTCAGTATAAATGCCTGCCTATTTTCAAAATAATCACATGATTTCCTAATATCCCCTACAGGTAAGTTTTTATTATGAATGGCATCATTGTAAGTAAACTGCTTTGAATACTCAATGTGCCTCAAGCCTTTGCAGTGATCTTCCTGTTGATGTTCAAGTTGTCCCACCTCTAAAACTCCAGCAGGAGTATTTACAGGTTAGCTCTGGCAAAATTCTAGTCATTCCCTGGTATAAGCTATTCCACACTCTTGTATAGATTGTGCTCCAGACTTGAAATTAGCCATTGTTCCAGGAAATTCTGGCGTATTTTACTCGAAAATTATCTGTAGAGGCAAGAGGCCTAGCGTGGGTACTGAGTCCTGGTGGCTTAATGGGTTGCAGGTTGGGCTGCTAACCTTGATGCTTACAGTTTGAAACTATCAGCCACTCTACGGGAGAAAGAGGGCGCGCTCTACTTCTGTAAAGAATTGCAGTCCAGGAACCCAGGTTCCACTCTGGCGCTGCAAGTTGGAATCAACTCAGTGGCACTGGCTTGGGTTTGAGTTTGGAATCAAGGTGGTAGGAGCTCATTGCTCATGGACTTTCCCAATTCACATTCAGGTTACAGGTCTTTATTTAACCTTGTCGATTTTGATAAATGTCTCCTAATTACCACTCGGAACAGCCTAATTCTCAATAAGATTAACATAATTACTCATTTGCTTTATTCCATATGACGTAAATAAAAACCTTAGATGAAGAAAGCCAACATTCCAATCAAAACATAATGGCTAAAACCCACTTGCGTTTATTTTTTCTTATCATGTCTTTACATTATATAGCCAAATGATGACACTTTAAAGTTAGGTCGAATCAGGTAGTCCTGGATTATAATTTAAATGTATTTCTAAGTGCTTTTAAGTTGAATCATTAGATAACTCTGAATAGATACACATGGCTCTTTTTAAAAAAATCATTTTATGGGGGGCTCATACAACTCTTTCCACAATCCATACAACCATCCATTGTGTCAAGCATATTTGTACATTTGTTGCACTCATCATTCTCAGAACATTTGCTTTTGATTTGAGCTCCTGGTATCAATGTCTCATTCCCCCCCTCCCCCGGATAATTTATAAATCATTATTTTCCCATGTCTCACACTAACCAATGTCTCCCCTCACCCACTTTTCTGTTGACCATTTCCCAGGGAGGGTGTTGTATGTAGATTCTTGTAATCTCACCTTCTACACCCCCTTTCTATCTATCTCACCTTGCTTCCACTCTCTTGGTATTGCCACTTCCACCACTGGTCCTGGGGGTTCATCTATCCTGGATTCCCCGTGTTTCCAGTTCTTATCTGGTACTTATGGTTCTTATGTTACGTGGTACGGAAACCCTCATGCAATGGCAACTGTTAAGAAAGAAAGAATACCAGTGTGCTGTAGGTCACACCTTGGGTAGGTAACCACTAAATAATTGGTTCAAACTCACCAGCTGCTCTTTGAAAGATAGATGCTCTGTCCCCCTTAAAGATGAGCAATTTTAGAAACTCTGTATGGCACTAGGTGGATTTTAATGCAAGAAAAGGATTGAAGGTTTTTCAATGATTTAAAAACTGCAAGTGCATCAAATGAAAGTGATTGTGATTATTTCCAGTAGGGGTGGACTCCATCATTTCAAGGAATTGGCAAATTTATATGCAAGGGCAGTGACCAGCTCTTCATAAATCAAGACTGGGGGACCTGCAGACTTACTGTACTTCCCCTATGTTTCATTTATTTTCAAATTTTAGGAAATACTTGTGAAAAATATATGTATAAAATAATTTTGCTCTTTCAATTTCAAATCTATTAAATGAGGTATATTCAAATAAATTTACTTTCTATTCCTTTCTATTTACTTTCTATTCCTGTCTCCTCCTTCTCTTTTCTGAGCTAATGTGTAGGACATGATTGCCTACGAGCAAGGTGGAATGAACTCAGTAGTGCCTAACAACGTAGACATACAGTGCTTCAAAAAGTTCACGGGAAAATTCTTCTACATTTGAACTCTATCTTCCTATGAAATTTTGAAGTCCCCCTTGCATGTAAGTATGTATGTGTAAATGTACATATATATGCACAACCACAAATACATATATACACACATATACTATACATTAGCTGATATAATATTTACTGTTTTACAATCCCAAACAGAACTTCCTGAATTAATAAGATCTTTAGTTATACTTGCATATATTTTCATATTTACAAGTACACCTGTTTTAAAACTCTTTAAGATGAAGGTGTAGAATGTAGTTTTGAACTCTTTTTAAAATAAGCACAGAGTTCTTGGTTCAAGTAAAATAAACATTTAAAAATATATGTCACAAAACTTATTTGTGTTTAAAGTTTAAGACCTCCTTCTACTGTAAGGAACAAAACACCAAAAATCTGGGTATAATACTGATTAACGTGGCTATTTCATATTCTAAATTCTATTGATATTTATGAACTCCTCTACCTATTAAAGAGCTTTTAACTTTTCTGGATTCACGCAAAGACTGACGTATCTAAATGGAGCATTAATTCCGCTTTTTATCTCAAGTGATATTACTAATATTCACTTTGATATGTCTAAAATTAAGATACTCTAAAACTACCAAATTTTCTATTATGTATACCTGCAATTTATAGTCATCATTTACGTTAGAGAAATATTTTTAAACTTAATAAAATGATTTAAATAGACTTTCCTTTCCATTTTATTATGAAATATTTCAAATATAAAGAACAGTGGAAAGAACTGTTCAGTGCACACCCATGTATACACCACTAAGAGTCTACAGTTAACATTTTACTATAATTCCTTCACCATACAGCTATCCACCCTCTAGTCAATCATAAACTCACATTTGTAATTTATTTCAAAATAATTTATTCATACCTGAAAAAATTGACAATATTTTAGCAGTTAATTCAGTAACTAGAAGTTAATATATATTTACAGTTTATACTTTTCAGCTAAACTTTACAGAAAGAAATGTACAAATATATTTTAATTGATTAATTTTTGTTAGGAACATATAAACATCAATACATACATTAATTCAAATTTCTACATAAAAAATAGCTGCAGACATTGCATTCTTTAAATTGTGTTCCAATTCTCAACTTCTTTTTTGATTTGCTGTTGTCAATTGTAGAGTGACCAGATTTTAAGCAGGACACCGTTGACTGGGAAGGGGCAGGGATGTTAAAATTTTGGTCTATATGGAGCAAAAAAAAATGTTCATAGAATGCAAAATAGTATTGTAATATATTTATTTTAATTTTAAAATGCCACGGGATGTTGTTAAATTATTAAAAAGCAGGACGTATGATCATCTTACAATTTAGTCCCATATTTACTTATTGCTATAAAATCAATCCCAAATCATAGCAATCTTACAGGACAGAGTAGTTTTCACCCATGAGGTTTTTCAAGATAACTTTTTAGATTTTTATTATTAATTGGGAGCTGTGGCAGTTACATAATCACCTATCAACTTTTGTCAAGGGGTGGAAACTAGCCTGTCAAAAGGTTATAGCCAATGAGGCCCCTATGTGGGTATGGCCTTCTCCTAAGGAATGCCTATCTTCCTCCCTGGAGGCAGAAGACAGACTCTGCTTCACATTTCTGTTGACAAACCACAGGAAGGCACATGGGTGAAGTCAGAACCTTGGAGCTACAGGAAGACACATGGATGAAGTCAGAGTCTTGGAACTGGAGGAGTCATATGGAGACCCATGCCAACGCTGAAATGCTTCCACACCACTGGATCCACAATATGTTCTACCACTGACCTATAATCTTCCTGTTTTCAGCAATCATTACATGTGTTGAGTAAGTCTAAGGAGGAATTTGTAGACCGGTATTGAACATATGAGCTAATATCAGACTTTTGAACTTGATCTGGACTGGGATGGGATGTTTTCTTAATATACAGTCATCATTTATATAATGCTCTTTATTTTTCACATGAGTGTCTCTGGATTTGTTTCTCTAGTCAACCCAGACTAACACATTATGGTACCTTGGGAGGGAAGTGCTAGGGAAATAAATCACAAATATGGAGAGTGGATGCTTATTTGACCCTTGCCTTCAGCCATTAATTTGAATCTTTAAAATCAGTGGTTCTCAACTTGTAGGTCACAACTCCTTTGAAGGTTGAACAACCTTTTCACAGGGGTCGCCCGATTCATAACAGTAACAAAATTACAGCTATAAAGTAGCAACAAAAATAATTTCATGTGGGGTCACCACAACATGAGTTACTGTATTAAAGGATCACAGCACTAGGAAGGTTAAGAACCACTGCTTTAAATGGATTAGGACTTCCCTGCAAAGAAGACTCTTCAAAGCTAAGCCCCATCCAGTGTCTTGAGTACTCAGGAGATTGAAAGTGGAAGAGGCTTACCGAGGGGCCTGTTAACATATTGAAGAAAAAGAGGAACCCTTTGTATTTTTGAATCTTGAACAAGTAGTTTGTGTCACAAGTTGGAAAAAAACAGAGCCGTGAAAGGAAATCTCTGCTCTAGGACTAAACTGTTAAAGGGGTCCTGTGGTTAGGTTGAAATGCATGCTAATTAACCACCTGGATTCATAGAGTTGGGTTCAGTCTGGCCACTGGCACCTGTGGCTTTGGTTCACAGGTACTAGTGAAAATAAAAGCAGGTTGTCTGGTCTGAAGTTTATGCTCTAGCACAAGAGGCCTAGGGTTATAGAGAATTTGTGATGGGGTCCATGGTCTAAAGGCAAGGCAGCCAATGGGCATCCTGTTTGAGGCTTACTGGGGCAGGTCACATTGTGTTGACCAGAACCCCACCAAATGAAGATTTTTGCGCCTGGAAACTGATGTATATTGCTGCTGACTTTATGGACAGCCTATCTTGATTTGACTTTGCTTATGGATGTGAACTTCACAAGATTCCAACTGGAATGAAGATTCTTCACATAAAAGAATATGATAGTCTCCTCAAAGCACTGGATTGATGTAAGTGAGCAGTATAGACATTAGATATCCAGAATTGGGAGGAAAAAGGCAAGGAATGTCTGACTTACAAACATTCATAGGTGGAGAAATATATTCATAGAATTATAGGAATAGGGCTTAGGTGTTAACTAAAATTTTAGACATGGAATTTTTTTGGTTGTTCACTTATGGAATACTACGTTTAAATGAGGTTGGCACATATTGAATTGTATGCATTTTAGTTTTATCCTTGTGGCAGTTACATAACCTCCTGTTAACTTGGGAAGGGGTGCAGTCTAGCCTCTCGATGAAGTCACAGCTTGAAAACCTCATTTGGAAGCATGAAGGAGATAAATAGCTCCTGGAGGTAAACTATAGTCTCTGCTTATCTCTCTGTGACACATTGCAATTGACAACATACGTGGAGCTATGCTGGTGAAGCCAGAGCCCTGAAGCTGGAGGAATCACATAGAGACCCACGCCAGTACTGAGATGTTTCCACTGCTAGTGGTTCCATAAGACGCTTGTTTCACTAGTCTGCTTTTTTCATGCATTCATCATCATGGCATGTGTTGTTTGAGTATGAAGAGGAATCTATAGACTGGTATCAGATAAATGGACTAATATAAGACTTATGGATTTTATCTGCTTTGGGCTGGGATATTTTCTTAATATACAGTTACTCTTTGATTTACAGTTCTCTACACACATATGGGTGTTTCTGGATTTGTTTCTCTAGTCAATCCAGACTAACACAGAAGGTAACACATCACATATCATATCATTCCATAGTTCAATCACATCAAGCTGTATTGTACAAATGATAACACAATCAGGTTCCAAACATTATTTTCCTTTCTGGATCCCTTGACATCATTTCCCGTTTACCACCCCACCCCCAACCCTTATTCTACTTGCTGAAGACTAACACATCATTCTCTGCTGAGCAGCTGGTGGATTTGAACCAATTATCTTTCACTTGAAACCAAACTCACTGCCATTGAGTACAGTATGACACTGGGGTTCCTTATCTTTCGATTAGTAGTCAGTTAATCACTTTGCTACAAAAAGAAAAATCTCACTGCCAAGACAATTCCGAGGAGAGAGTAGAACTTCTCTTTTGTGTTTCTGATGTCTTAAATCTTAATGGTAGCATAAATTGCAATATATCTCCCTTGAAGAGACTATTGGATTCAAACAGATGGCCTAGAGGTTAGCAGCCCAATATATAATTGATTACACCATCAGGGCTCCTTATTTTGACAGTAGGATTTTTTTAATCAACTGTTTCTGTATTATCATAATGCCCAAGGCAGATTTCTTTTTTATCCATAAAACTAAACTATTGTTTGATATTACGAAGATTTTACCTACTCTTTTTTTTCAGACCATAAGATGTACCT
Organism: Nesogale talazaci; assembly: GCA_004026705.1. Classification (NCBI taxonomy): domain Eukaryota; kingdom Metazoa; phylum Chordata; class Mammalia; order Afrosoricida; family Tenrecidae; genus Nesogale; species Nesogale talazaci. The sequence continues at coordinate 20,087 of PVJH01022128.1, read as the reverse complement.
TTTCAGCTGAGCCCTGGTGGCATAGTGATTGTGTGTGGGACTGCAGCCCCCAGACCTGATGGTTCAAATCCAACAGCAGCTCTCCAGGAGCAAAGCTGGACCTCCTACTCCCACCAGGGCAGTGATGCCACAAAAAATGCACATTTTCCCCTCCAAAGTGGGGGAAAAATGAGGGTGCATCTTCTGGTCTGAAGGTGTGGCACCCCAGAACATTTTAGCATACTGGCACTATTTGGTTCAGAATATTTTTTTCTTATTTTCTTGTTCTAAAAGCTGGGTGCAGCTTATGATCTGAAAAATACAGGTTTTTTAGTTAAAATATTACATAAGGTCATTATTCCATTAGTTTGTCCAACTCCCATCATTAAAGAAAGCCTTAAGACCATGGACATTTAACATTTTGTTCTGTATTTTCCTCCCTTCAATCAGGATCCTTCTATAGAATATTTGATCAAAGATTAGTAAAGATGGTTAGCCCATCACTAATTGAAGTGACATTCTCTTACAGAAGGGTTGCAGCAAGGAGATGAGGTAGTCTAGGTACAGTGTAGTAGCAATGAAATGTGTAATTTTTCTCTGGTTCTCAAATGCTTCCTCCCACCCACTATCATGATCCCAATTCTACCAGACAGATTCAGCTAGACCAGGGGACATACAATGGAGTCAGAAACATGGGGAATTTAGGAGAGTTGATCCCTTGGGACTAAGAGGGGAGTGGTGATACGGGGAGGGTGGAGAGAGGATGGAGTAGAAAGGGGGAACTAATTTCAGAGATCTACTTGTGACCTTCTCTCTGGGATGTGGACAGCAGGGGGGTCAGTGAAGTGACACACTGGACAGCGTACTATATGAAGAGGTAATAATAATTAGTAAATTATTAGGGATTCATGGGGGAGGGAAAAGGAGGAGGGGAAATATAAGGAGCTGAAATTAAAAAAAAAGAATTAGAGGAAAGGGGGGAAAAGAGGAGCTTATACTGGGGGGATCAAGTAGAAAATGTTTGGAAATGAATGCTGCAACATGTGTACATGTGTGCTTAATACTAATGATGTATTGAATGTTATAAGAGCTGTAAGAGCCCCCAATAAAATCTATATTTTCAAAAAATGGTCACACATCATCCCAGTTCTTATCACATGGCAAAGAAGGCAAATGTTTGCAGAAGCACCTACTCACATACTGCATTTAAAAACTCCCTAAACTCACTGACATCAAGTCAGTTCTGAATTTTCAAACTTGTAAATTTTGAAAACTGCAAGTTTTTCTGCAGTAGGGAGCCTCGTCTTTTTCCTGTGGAGTGACTGAGGAATTGAACTGCTGACCTGGGGTTATCAGCCTACAGTAATGCACTATGTCTCTAGGACTTTACATCCTTCATATTTCCCTCCTAATACTGGATCTCTTTCTAACACTTGTTGTGCCTTCAGTGGTCAGTGGCTGCCAGCATGCTTTTAAGCACTCGGTCACCGTGAAATGAACTGTGAGGTAGAATAGAAGCACTAAACAATCTAAGTAGTCTGTCTCATAAAACTATGGCCCTAAACTTCCAAAACCAAGAAAGTAAATCCCATGTGGTTGCATATAAGCAACCTCAGTAACTACTCTTTTGTCCCTGTTTTAAATATGCCTATCAGATTTTTTGCCAAATCCACGTTTAACAAACGCATAACTTATTGATAGCAATTACATTAATAGTTTGTGCAATCCTATTCTTAATAAATGAGATTTTTCATACAGTAAACTGGAACTCACTGATAATCTGAGACTTTTTATGTCTTTTGATGAAGGGAAATTTGAAACTTTTATGAGATCTAGTTTATTTATTTTGTGTTTTGCTCTTGTTACTATAGTACATAATACATTGGTAATTGCTAGACCTAACAATATTATCCTGTATTTTCGTGTAAATATTTTATTGCTTTGGTTTGCATATTTATATCCTTAGTTTGTTCGGAACTTGTTTTGTGTATGGTATTCAAGGTGGTACACATCCCCAAATAATTTTTTCAAAGTTATGTATTTAATTTAAAAAACCCTCAGCTTATCACCTTCAAAATACTCTCCATTACACTTAATACATTTGTCAAACCTATTATTCCATTCTTGGAAACATTTTTCAAACTCATCTGTTTGGATGACTGACAGAATATCCCAAATTTTTTCTTCACCTCTCTGTCATCAAATCCCTGTCTTTTCATGTCCCTCTGCAATCATGGAAGCAAAGAGAAGTCATATAGGTGAGGTCAAGTGAGTAAGGTGCATGGGGCAAGAGAAACATGCTTTTTCTTTGCCCCAAACGAGTGCACTGAGATATCTGCTTTGTTGTGGTGGCAAAAAACAGTCCCCACTCTGCCACAGATCAGGCCTTTTTGTCACACCCTGTTAAGCTATCTTTTCAGAACCTCTAAAACGAAAGCTTCATTAGCCACCTGACCTGTTGAAACAAACTCCAAACACAAGGGAGTGATCAGAGAGAGAGAGAGAGAGAGAGAGAGAGAGAGAGGTATCCCCCCTCCAACGATGAACACAGAGGAGTTCCCAGAATTCTCAGAAGTCCATGCCCACACAGAGGCCTCATTGGCTATGACACGATTGACAGAAGAGACTCTACCCCTCCACTCTTAATCCTCTGAAGCCCCCAAATGACATGATATTGTATAACTGCCACAATATCTCACTGCTAGACTATACCTATTGGTTTATTTGGCCAACTCATAGGTCCCTGAACTGCTTTTAGAAGTTTAGCTAGTATGTTAGTCTGGGTAGGCTAGAGAAATAAATTTATAAGCATGCATATGGATCTTAGGGAAAAAATTATATACAAGAGGAATGGAACATTGAGAAAGCATTCCAACCCAGTCCAGTCCAAGGTCATAAGTCCAATATTAGCCCATAGATCCAATATCAGTCTATAAAGTCTCTTTCCGACTCATGACGCACATGCAATGACACCAGGACGAGCACAGGCCAGTGGGTGCAGTCTTGTGTGTCCAGCAGCAGTAAGCATCCTAGTGTTGGCAGGAGTCTCCCCATGGCTCCTCATTTCCAGGGTTCAGGGCCCATCAGCAGTATCCATTGAGGGCAGAAGCATCTCAGCACTTGCAGGGATTTCTCTGTGACTTCTCCAGCTTCAGAGACCTAGTTTCATGTGGGCAAACCCATGTGACTTCTCCGGCTCTTCCAGGTTCCAGGACTCAGGATCTATCAGCACGCCACCATCTTGTCTTGTCAGTAGACTGACTCCAAGAGACTGAGTTTATAGTCTCTCAACTCCATGGGGGAAATGTGATATTTTCCAGAATTCTCAGAGGAAACCATGCCCACACAGAGGTCTCGTTGGCTATCTCCAGATTGTCAAGATAGACTTCATCCTTACAATCCCAATCATAAAATTGTCACCAAATACATGACTGCCACAGCTAGTATGAATAAAAATGCTTTGGGCTCAAAACAACAAAACCATTCCTATTTCCATAGCATCATTTCCAATCCGTTGTGACCCTAAAGGACAGAGTTGAAGTACTTCTGTTGTTTCCTGGGATGGGGAATGTTTACAGTAGTAGAAAATCCCACCTTTCTCCAGAGGAGCAACTAGTGAGTTTAAACTGCTGACCTGGATGTGAAAATTATGTCTCAAATTCTTGGATACCACCATACACCCACAAAAAAGTTTAACATTCTGATAACCCTAAATCTGGGCAAATATATGAAACAAGCAGAACTCATAAATGTGGGGGCAGAGTATAAATTTGTAGAACCCCTTTGGAAATTGTCTACCAGTTTCCTAGAAAACTAAGCATATAACAGCCTGCACTTAGACTCTGCCCCAAGGATATTGGACTAGACCTGTATGTTCCATAGGACTTAGAAAGACACGATCCTTCAGACGCAGAGAGCCAGGGTTTTCTTCCAAGGTTCCTAAAGGTATATTCAAACTGCCAACCAGTGTTTCATTTTTACCACCCAGGAATACATAACCTATAATGCTCACAATTTCAATTTGATGTTTAGTGAAGAGGAATAAAAGAATATTTATAAAAAGATAAATAAAAATATCCATAGCATGAAAGTTCCTGCTGGTATAGTGATTGTACATCGAGTTGTGTGGTAGTTACACAATATCCTGTGAACTTGAGTGAAGGCGTGGAGTCCAGTCTGGCAGTCAGAGGAAGCCAGTCTCTAACAGCTATAGGGTCAGTAGGGGCGATTGTATGGTTACAATATATAAAGATCACAGTAAAGTCAGAGAAGATAGGAGAGAGTAAAATAAAAGGAGTTAGACATATGTTAAGGAAATATGCTCACCTCAATCCCTCTTGATGGTCCTTGTGAAGGTGGGAGGAGAGAGAGAGAGAGAGAGGGAGAGAGAGAGAGAGAGAGAGAGAGAGAGAGAGAGAGAGAGAGAGAGAGAAGAGGGCATCTTTATTATCTTGGGATATTTATAGGCAACCATAAGGCATGCATATTCAGAAGTTATGTACATCACTAGGTGAAAGGTAACTACAGTAAGGTCCCTGAGCTCACAGGTGATGAAACCTAATACCTGCATTGGTGGAAGGTATGTAGGGGGCTGGGTGACACAGCAGGAGGAGATAATAGGACTTCTGCTTATGTTGGGAGATAAAACCAATCATGTGCTCCCTTTACGGCAGAATAGCTGTTAAGGGAGAATCTGTAGGAATGTTATTTGAAGGATAATGTTCTTGGACTTTATCTCTAATCAAGGTGGGATGACTTCTTACTGTAGAATACTAGCTTTCCAGATTCCCTCTGCTATAAAATAGGCAATATAGTCCTATTCATATTTCCCTGTTTCCCATACCCCACGAATCAGGTCATTGCCAATGAGACCTCTCTGTGAGCATGGCCTTTTCCTGAGGAATCCGGGAACTCCTGTCTTCCTCTCTGCAGGTGAAGCACACATTCTCTCTGCTTCACATTCCTGTTGACAAGCCAGGTTGAGCTATGCTGATGGAGTCAGAGACTTGGAGCTGGAGGAGCATGTGGACACCCTGCCAGTGCTGAGATGCTACAATCACCAGTAGAACCACAAGACTCTCCACTCACTGGCCTGTGAGTTTCCTGCAGTCGGCATCATTGCATGTGCTATGGGAGTCTGAAGAGGAATTTGTAGACTGATATCGGACATATGGACTGATATCATATGTATACACTTGATCTGGACTGGGCTGGGATGTTTTCTTAATATACAGCTATTCTTTGATGTGAAGTTGTCTTTTACACATATATGAGTGCTTCTGGATTTGTTTATGTGGTCAACCCAGACAAACATACTAACTAAAAGTTCAACTGCGTGAAATCATTAGCTGCTCCGAGGGAGTAAAAAGGTATTTCTACTCCTGTAAAGAGTTACTATCGGGCTGAGCCCCGGTGGCTTAGTGGTTGTGCGCGGGACTGCGGCCCACTGGGACGGAGGTTCAATTCCAGCAGCGGGACTGGGCCTCCTACTCCCACCGCCGGAGAGCAGTGATGCCCCCCGGCCAAAAAAAAAAAAAAGAAAAAGAAAAAGAGTTACTATCTCAGAAACAACAGGAACAGTTTCTCCCGATCTACGGGGTCACGACGCGCCAACATCAACCTGCTGACGGTGAGTTTGAGTTCGTTTTTACTTATTATGGCCAACATGTGTTTTAGCTAAATTACCGTCTGCACTTGTGAGGAGAGTGTTTGAAGTTTGGGGGGTAGCTTTCCATTTATGAACAATTAAAGGTCGTTGATATTAAGACTCAGGTCCTACCTCAGTTATCTAGTGCTGCTGTAACAGAAATATCACGCATGGGTGGGTTTAGCTAGTGGTCCAAATTCAGAGGGCTTACTCTAGAGAAGGGACATGTATTTCTCTGTTGGCTCTATTTGCGGCTTCTGTAGACTTGGCATTCCTCAGGTATCTCCATGTGTCGGGCAGCACAGTCATCTGGAGTCTAGGAGTTTCTTAGAAACTACTCAAAGCATACATTTCAGTCCAGGCTCTTTTTTTCTTGGTGGCAGTAGGTCCCTCTGAGTTCTCCTCATTTTTTTTACCCATATCTCCTGTAAGGTTAAAGGTGTTGAGAGCCATACCTTATGGAAACTCCACTTACATTGGCTCAGGTCTGTCACAGGATTGAAGATGATGTAACCTGAAGATGGCAAAGTAGGAAGACACCCTACATAGGATTTCTACAACAAAAACATGAGACACCATGGGAAACAGATATTGGAAATAATCCTGGAGCGCTTACCTAAAGGAAAGGACAGTGAAGCGATTTAAATTTGGATTAGAGGAAGCTGAACAAAAATGGTGAGAGAAGAGAGGGACAAATTATCAGACAAATTATCCATTAGTCTTATGTGGTGTTTTCATCTTAAACTTTTCAAGCAACAATCCATTAAGAATGTTGGCACGTCAGTGGCTGGTGATGAGGAAGGTGGGATCCTTCTTTGTTTCCCTCACCCCTGGTGCCAAGATACATGGCTGGTCCTCAGCCTTATTTTCCAAGCAGCTGGTGACATCTCCCCTCTTACACAACCCTGTGTGGCTTGAGACCCAGAGTCATGTCCTCAGGATTAGGTACTGGGTACATAACTCTTGCTTCTGGAGGTGCATGAATAGCTTCATTCAGACCTATTGAACATGGAGTGCCATGTCAGAGTGTATTAACCCAGCCTGGACAACCTACCCTCCTCATTTCCTTTGTTGATTTTTTTCTTCCTTTTTGCTGTTTTTCTTTCTCTTCCCTTGCTTCTTATGTTATCTCTGCTTTTCTTTTTCCTTTTCTGCTACTTCCCCTCTACTTTTTCTTGATTTTTTCCCTCCCTCCCTTCCTTCAATATAACTGCTTTATTAGATTTTTCTCTTAGCTCTTTTCATTTCTTTGTTTCCATGCTGTTGTCTAGTTTACCATCCCCCCTTTATTATTATCTCCCCCCCCCTTTGTTACTCTTCTCTTGTTCTTGTAACATGTGGTGGAAGAAAACAACCATAATAACAAAGTTCAAAGATACTCCAGCAGGCCCATTGACTGCACGAGGGCTACTACCTAATTCTCTCCCACAGGATCATGATGAGACACCGACAGCAGCCAACTCATGTTATCCAAACTCACCTTCAGATGTGCTATATAAACAACAAGCAGGGGTCTGTGTACATATTTACATTCTCTGTCACTTTCATTACCAGAAGACAGGGAGCATTTGCCTAAGAAGACATGAGTGTATAACCATCAATGGAATACAGATGTAACACTCTCTCAATGTTTCAGAGAGAAAAATAATGGCATTTCACACAAAGAAACTGAGCAGCGGGGCACAAACAAGTGACCCAAACATAAAGCCAGCAGATCTTTCTCTGAGGAAGAAATGGTTTTGGAACGATCTGATGAAAGATTCAAAAGATTCAGCTATACTCATTGAACAGTTTGAGACCAAGATTGAGAACACTGAAGACAAAAGCAAGTAAAAATGAAAAAAAATAGAATTCCAGTAAGTACTAAAATAACAAATGGACAAAATAAATAAAAAACTATAAAGTGTGCAAAAACCACAAATAGAAATCTAGAAGATTAACACTAAGATTTTAGAAGTATGTAATGCATTAAAAGAGCAGAGAAGTACCAATGAATTATTAGAAGACCAAACTAGTGAGTCTGAATTCTTTGGACAGTGGATCAACAGTGGTTGACAACAACCTGAGATTTACATACATGATAAGACCACAAGAGATTAACCCTGATATAAAATTATGCAATGTAAAACAAACATACAATTCTGAAAAATGAGACAGAGATATATATTTGTAATTGAAGATATACAAAGTAAATAGAGAAGATAGTATAGTTATAAAACTTCCAAGTGGATTGGAAGTCTACTAGACTTCCAGATCTTGGCGAGTGAAGGGAAGGACTATACAATAAGAGGGAGTTTTGCAAAAATGATGGAAGCATATTAAGACACTAAGAGAAGTATAAAAATTGAAAACAACCAAAACAAACACAATTAAGAAATAACAGGGAGTTATTTATAGCTAGATGTGTGTATAGACATATGTGCTGAATGCTATAGTGAGAGGATACCTCCTACATAGAATACAACCTATATGTATACATATACACATATATTACATATATTTACAAACATATATTTGACATAGGATATTTGTAATGTGTTTTTACTTTTGCTGCAGCTATATTCATAGACATGGTGGACCATACAGGGGACAAAATTATGAAAAGTTCTTGAACACATCCAAGCCCATTGGGAGAATGAGTTGGTGCACTTGGGGTTTCAGGACAATAGTCCTGGGAGACAGCAACGTCAATTGGCACACATTTTGATTTGGTGAGTAGTGGCTAGGGTCTTCAAAGCTCATGAGAAGTCATTTATGGTTCAAATATTGATCTCTTCATGATTGGAGGAAACAAGACCAATAAAAGTAGAAAGAAACATAAAATAATTAGACCAATGGAATAACAAATCCACTAGTAGAATAGAATTACGAGCCATCCGTCTCTGGGACCCTGAGATCAGAACAAGATGATACCCTGATACCACTATCAACTGCTCCCGAACAATCACATTAGAAAGTCCTGGGAAGGGGTGGGGATGAAGAACACAAGAACAACTCAAAATCAAGAAGACAAATATTGCTGATTGTATAGAAATTGATACAACTCCAAGACTATAGTCCTTGGTCACTGAACATGGCTCAATTTTCACTCAAAATATAGATTCTTTTTAAGGGTATTTCCAAGCTTAAACTGCTGATGTCTGAATACCTTAGAATAATTGACCATTTGGGATCAAGGGGCAGCATTTTCCCAAGAATAAATTTAGAAGTGTTTGACAAGAAGTAAAAATGGAGACAGGAAACGCAGCACGAGGTGGGATGGGTGGCATTGCATTGAAGGACTGCAATGAATGAGATGAAACAAAACACATATGAGTAATTGAATATAAAACTGATTATCTGGGGCTGAGCCCGGTGGCATAGTGGTTGAGTGTGGGACTGTGGCTCACAGGCTTGCCGATTCAAATCCAGCAGCGGTTCTCCAGGAGCAAGGCTGGGTAGCTCCCACAACCACCAGAGGGCAGTGATGCCCCCCCCCAAAAAAAAAAAAACCTGATTATCTGGTCCATAAATGTTCATCCAATTCACAGTTGAAAAAAAAAGGATGTTGCATTCCAACCTTAATCTCCTTATCAGCTTTACCTCAGATTAAATCATTGGGAATCCATAGATAACTCCCACATTACACATTGTATTATTTTATTTTATTTTTTTGCAGGCTCAATTCACTTTATTATTTTTCATATAAAATCAACTATGTGGTAGCCACAGCTGGAGCCTGGGTTCTCTGCACGGAGACTCTGGTGTGGGTCTTCACGAGATGGTCAGTGAATTCCTGGTAGGGAGACTTGGTGAACACCGTCTCTTTCCACAGGTCAGGGGTCAGATAGCTATAAGTCTTGGAGAGGGCGTCAAAGGTGGCTTTGGCGAAATTGCCCAGGGTGGCTGTGCAGCCCCTCGCTGAGGTGTAGCAGTCATCAATCCCTGCCATCATCGGCAGCTTCTTGGGCACAGGGGCGGAGACAATGCCAGTGCCCCTGCGGGCAGGGATGAGGCGCACCAGCACAGACCCACAGCGGCCGGTCACCTTGCAGGGGACCGTGTGGGGCTTGCCGATCTTGTTCCCCCTGTAGCCCCTCTGCACGGGGACAATGGACAGCTTGGCCAGGATGATGGCCCCACGGATGGCGGTGGCCACTTCCAAAGAGCACTTGACGCCCAGGCCAACGTGGCCGTTGTAGTCCCCGATGGCGACAAAGACCTTGAACCGGGTCCGCTGGCCGGCGCGGGTCCGCTTCTGCACAGGCATGATCTTCAGGACCTCGTCCTTCAGGGCCATTCCCAGGAAGAAGTCGAAGATCTCGGACTCCTTGATGGGGAGGGAGAACAGGTAGATCTCCTCCAGGGGCTTGATCTTCATGTCTTTGACCAGACGACCCAGCTTGGTGACAGGGAGCCACTCCTTGTCCTCGGCTTTGCCTCCACGAGCGCCGCGACCTCGTCCAGGGCCCGGACCACGGCCGCGGCCACATCCTCGCAAGCCGCTGCCGAAGCCTCCGTGGAAGCCGCTGCGAGCTCCCGCTCCCGGGCTCCCGGGCCCCCGGGCCCCCGGGGCCCCCAGGCCCTCCCGCTGCACCCGCGTCATCCGCCATTTGGTGCATTCTCGAAGAAGAAGCCACGTTGTATTATTAACTGCCAAACTAGAGAATGATAGGACGAGCAAATTGATATTTATATTTGGTGGGGGTAGGGGATTAACTCATTCATTCTTTTATTTCTTTACTGATTTTTTTCTTTTTCTTCCTTTGTGTGATTTCATAGATCCCCTAAACCGCTTTATTAATGAGTTTTGAAGCGTTTTATTAGAAACAGAAAATTCTAGTTGATATGCTTTCCTGTGAAATTCACTTTTTATCCTCATGAATTGCTTCCGGCAATTCCGTTTTAAAGTTTACTTGGTCTAATATTGGTTGATATCCACAAACCTTAATAGCATATTTGAACAGTCTTCTTTTGGTTTGCATTTTCATTTACTTACAACCTTGTTATTTTACAAGCAAATCTCTTGCAATCAGGATAGTTGAATCTCGCTTTTTTTTTTTTTTAATCCTCTTTGACATACACCAATGTTCAAATGAGTTTTTACTTCAAGTAGGCAGGAGCCCTGCTGGAGCCACGGTTAAAAGCACTCAGTTGCTAAGAAAAAGTTTAATATTACCAGTTGCTCCACCAGAGAAAGATGTGAAAGTCCCTTTTGTTAAGATTGGTAGGCATGGACACTCTATGGGTCCGTTCTACTCTTTCTTATAGGGTCAACCTGAGTTGGAATTGACTCTGCTTAGTGTTTTGGCAACCCATTTAGATGCAGTGAAATTATAGGCAGTTAGATTGTTAAAGCATTTTCTTGTTTCCTTTGATTCTTTTTTCTATACCTCTTTTCATGCCTTCTTTTCAGCACTCATTTCATTCAATACTATTCTAATACAGGGTTAGCATTTCAGCGACATCTCTGCAATTATTTTAGTGCTGACATTACCACTCGTTTACCAATTAACAATAGTGACAACAGAATAATTAGTTTTACATTAGTCTCCCTCTATTACCTTACTCATAAACCATGGCACCACTCTACAATACATGGCAGTGCCATTATTTATCTTAAACTCTGAATTCAAGGGGGAAATTCCAGAAAGCTTGCAACAACGCTATGAGAATACAGTAGTATGTAATCATCCAAACATCAAAAGACATCAGATTTGGTGTAGGGATATTTTTCAAATCAAGAGATTTATTACATGTGTTAGGGATATAAGGCTTCTTTTTTCTAGATATGAGTCTGGGCTTTCCTGTCTCCATGTTAAAGCAAACAAAAAAATTATTTTCTGTCTCCTTGTTAAAGCAAAATACTGGAACATGTTACTATTAGCTTCACAAGACTATATAAAAAAGATCCTTGTGGATTTGATTGTATGTATTTTCATTTCCTCTTTTACCCTAACAATGGTATATGTAAAAAGGACTCGTGGAAAAACATAATTCAGGAGCAGCTGCAGTAAAACCATGTCCCCAAATCAAATCTCTCGTATGTATACTAAATGATGGTTTCATTCCTGTAGTAGTCACCAGGATCCCGAATGGGAAAGAGGAGAATATTTTTTGTTGGTCTTGCTTCAGACCTTTTTTGACCAACAAAATTAGACAAAGCTACCGGCAAAATTTCATTATCTTTATATATTTCCGCAAACTTTTTAAAGTATTATATATACCGCATAAATGAAGGATTCAAAAGTTTACGGAAAATAATATGCAAAGATTGTCAAGATTGTCAACGCTGTCATTCTGGTCAAGGGGCAACCGAAATTAACCGACGAAACTAGTCATTCATCAAACGGAATTCACTAGCCAGAGAAAATAATAGAGTAGACAACACAGAGAAGCCGTAGGAGCAGTGAGAGCCACGCCCGGAAAAGCGCCCCAACATCTCGCGAGGGTGCGCCTTCCGGTGGTGGTGGGAGAGACGCACGTCGCTCTGCGCCTGCCCGCTGAGCGCTCCCTGTAAAGGGCCAATCGACGGAGGGGGTGGGCGGGCTCTAGGCCTGAGACCGGGCATCCGGTTCCGGTGGGCGTCAGTCGGCGCGCCGCTGTGCTACGTGTCCTAGGCTTCTTAGGTGTCGGCGATACAGGTGAGGCTCCTCCTGCGGCGGGGCGCAGGGTGGCCCGGGGCAGCCGCTCTTTCTTTTCTGAGTCGGGGAGGGGGAGGCCGGGCTCCTCTCTCGGGAAGGCTTTCGCGGGCCGGGCGCTGGAGGGGGCCCGGCGGTCAGTGCTGAGACCCGCGTCCCCTCCGTGCTCCGGACTCCCGCTCGGCCTGACGACGGGGGGACCAACGCGCCGGGGCCACGGACTCCAGCAGCGGGAGCGAGAGGGAGTTTGACGGCCGTCGGTTCTAACACCCTTAGGAGCCTGGCTCAAGGCTTGGCTTTCGCCGCGTATCCTGGGCCACACGCGGTGTGAACTCCCACCTTCTTGAGGACGCCCAGCGCCGTGCCGCTCGTGTTAGGGGAGCGCCGGCCGCCGGTGTCCCTTGGAGGTTGGCTTTCGGCCGGGAAGGGAAGGTGTGTGAGGCCTGTCAGCACTTCCCACGCCATTACCGGGGTAGAAAGGATCGAGAGGCCATGGTGGGTAATTGGGCCTGACTTGCAGTTGCGATGTTGTGGGTATGCGCCTTTTGCCCGGAGAAAAGGTCTAGCTTTCCGCATGACCCCCATGGTCACATAGTTTAAACCCATTGCATTGGAAGCATGAAGTGATCTCACCTGTATTACAAGTACGCCTGCGTTGTTAGACGAATCAGCTGCCTGCCTGTAACAGCCATCTTCAAAAAAGTTGATACGTCTTAGGAGTACTTCCAATGTTAAAATGTACTTATGAGATTGTGTGTAATGTTTCCAACCCTTAAAAACCAATGAAGATCGAATTTATCGAGATACTGATAAATAATGAAAACAAGGGGCAAAAAAAGATCATTTCTATTGGTATGGAACCCCGGTAATAAGTAGAGAACTTGATTATCTCCAATCAGAAGCAAAGGAGTCTTGAGAGGGACACCCCATTGTCCGTAGCCGGAGATGCTCATAGAATTCCTAGTATATTTTAGAGCTTTTTGCACACCGCCATGGAATCGATGCCGACTCATAGTGACCTGACAGGACAGTATCAAACTGCCTCTGAGTTTCCGAGACTGTACCAGCTTATGGGACTAAAAGTCCCGCGTACTATAGGTTATTCCTTTGATTTCTACATTGCCCACGCCATGTAAGGATATAATTTTCATTGGCTGTGCATAGCGAGCCCTGGTGGCAGAAGGCATTGGGCTGCTAACCTCCTGTTCACTGGCTGGCACCAGCCCGCTCTGTGGGAGAAAGATGAGGCTCTCAGTTCCAGTAGCGATCCACAGCCTCCGACACCCCCTGGGGAAGTTCTACCCTGACCTATTGTTCATGGGTCATGTAAGTCAGAATTGTCTCAATGGAAACTTTTTTTGGCGTCTGTTGTCTTGAGGGAGAATCAAACCAAACACAGCCATCGATCGAGTCGTGACCCCACAGGGTAGGTCTACCCCTTGGGTTCTCACTACTGGAACTCTTTAAGGGAGCGGAAGACCTCATCTTTCTGCAGCAGAGAAGCAAGGGGTCTCAAGTCACAAGGTTGGCAGCCCCATCAGTAATGCACTAGCCATCTGCTCTCATTAGCTCATTTTTCCTTTTATTGGACAATCGTTTTCTACTGGGTAATAAATTCTTCAAAGGTGTAATCTGATAAAAGTCTTGTTTTCTCAAAAGGAATTCCCCTCAAAAGGGGATTTGCATGGAATTTCGCGTGTCACTTACATAAGTAGGAATTTGGTGTAGCCAGGTGTGGTTTTTGATACTTATGTCCACACACTGTGATCTCTCAAGATGTCTTACTGCTGTGTTCTGAAACCATTAGATTGAAACCCCCCGGTACCCCCACTGTAGAAGAGGATAGCACAGGACAAGACAGTGTTTCTTTCTATGTCGTCCTTGGAGTCCGAACTCAAAGGCACCTATGGACAACAACTAGAATTTTTCAGCACCATGGTTTCCATTCCCTACTTGTTTCTGGAGAGTTTAAAATGAAGAAATAATTAATTAGATACTGCTATGTTTTTTCACAGGAAAAATGAGACTTTAGAGTGGGAAGGAATAGATATGCTTTCCTTTGTTTAACCTTTTAATGCATACGTAAAATACATTGAAACTTATAATTGTTTTTGTAGTCCCAGGTCAAGCTAACAGTGAGAACACAGTAGTGAGAAACTGTAGGGTCTTTAAATTGCCTTTGACATACTTAGATGAAGTATAAGACAATGCCAATTTAAGCATAAGTCTGTTTTGTTTCAATCAATGAAATGGAATTGACCCTTGTTGGGTATGAATTCATGGTGGATCTCATTTACATCTCAATATAATTGTTGGAAAGACCTCTTTATACGTGGTTTTTAATTTTTCTCCTCTCATTTTTGTTATTTTAAGAACCAAACATGGATCAGGTAATGCAATTTGTTGAACCCAGTCGGCAGTTTGTGAAGGACTCCATTCGTCTGGTTAAAAGATGCACCAAACCTGATAGAAAAGGTAATAACTTTAAAATCGGAGAAAGACGTCTTTACATTTCTAAGTCTTTGATTTACCATTTTGTAATAATAATTGTTGCATTATTTTTATCAACATTTTGATTTAAATTTTGTACACTCTTTGTTGTCTTAAGTTTTTCTGTTTTATTTATTTTTACGTAGTTAGGAATATTTATTACAGTTTTATTTTCCATGTAATATCAGTCTTTGCCATTATAGAATGTGTCAAAGTGGTTTAACCCAACTAAACCCAACTGCCATCAAGTTGATTGTGACTGAGAGGGAACCTATAGACAAAATAAAACTGCCCCTTTGGGTTTCCAAGAATGTGAAACCTCATCTCTCACCTGCGGAGCTACCGGTGGACGCGAGCTGCTGACCTGTGATAACAGTCTAATACAGAATTCACTATACTGCCAGGGTTCGTTCCTAGTGCTTTTTCCCTCTACATAATTTTGTTCTGGAATTTTTAAAATTGTCAGTCCTCTCTACCCTGTCCTCTCGTCCTCTCAAAAGAGCAAAATTGTGACATGAAACCAACAGCATAGTTAATAATTCACATATTTAAAAGTTTGCCAGCATTTGTCTACCTTTATTCATTCATTGAATGATGCCTAGGTTGGGAGCTGAGAAAATATAAGAAATAAGATAGTACTGATCATAGAGCTGAGAGTTCTAAGAGGGAACAAAACTCTCATGGAGAGAGAGAATTAAAAGATGATGCAATCTTTTGATGAACTTTTAAAAGCCCCCTCATTCCAATGAGAAATTTTAATCTCTGCTGTGATAAATATTTTGAAAGAGAAGGAGAAAGAACCTTTGAGAGTACATAGTAAGAGTATGAATCCACTCGAGATGTTACGGGAATTTTCCCTGGAGTCACATTAAACTGAGATATTACCAATTTTATGGAACTAGACTCAGTCTTCTTTCATTTTTTAAGTCTTACCTTTCACATTGTCATAATGTTGAAGTTAGTGAGCCTATTTTATCTAGAAAAAAATCAATTCTGCTTTTTTAATTAGTTTTATAGTAATGTTATAAACTTAAAAATTCTACATTTTTTCCTTTCCCCATTTCTTTTTGATATTTTGATCAATTGCTAAGAAGATCAAATCTATTCACTGTTGGTTAATAGATCCACTAGTGTAGACCTAACTTTATTTGTGTTTAAATATCAGCCAAGTATGGAAACTGAGAAAGTTGTCTCATTAGTAGTTTGCTCCTAGTGCTCTCATTTTATTTAAAATTACATATCTACTTATCAGAAGAAAATGCATACTGGTAATTTTATGGCAGTGTAATTACAAAAAATAATGTGAGTTTTGTGTTTTTAAATGCAGAATTTCAAAAGATTGCCATGGCAACGGCAATAGGATTTGCTATAATGGGATTTATTGGCTTCTTTGTGAAATTGATCCATATTCCTATTAATAACATCATTGTGTAAGTAAATTTCATAAAATTGATTTTATTTGGGATGGGATGGAAATTAAAATGTTTGAGTTGAAAATTGGTCTGTTATTAATAAATATATCACGCTTTTAAAATACTAATAAATTTTGCTAATATTTATTAGGTGCTTGATAATTAAAAGTTATGTTCTGTCTTACACAGTCTTTATAACAGCTCTATGAGATAGCCATTATTTCTTTCACTAATAAAATTTAATGGAGTCACATGCATTAAAGGCACTAAAGGAATAAAGAATTTAAGTTCTGAATCAGATTGTGTTTAATTCCTTGTTACATAATATAGCTTTCAGGTGGTTTTTGTGTGTATAATCAAGTTGACTCGGATTCACAGCAGCCCTTAAGGACAAAATAGAATTTCCCCTGGGGTTTTTTTGGCTGAAATCATGATGGTAGCAGATTCTCGGCCTTTTTTGTTTTGTTTTTCCTGATGGAGTGACTGGGTGGGTTCAGTGGTGTAAGTACCATTCAATTCATTGATCAATCAAGCACATTGCACCATGATTCTCAACCTTCCTAGTGCTGTGACCCTGTAATTCAGCTCCTAAAATTATTTTCATTGCTACTTTGTAGCTGTAATTTATAATTCAAAACTTATGAATTGTAAACAACTGATATGCATGATGTATTTTCATTGTTACAAATTGAACATTATTAAAACATACTGATTAATCACCCAAACATTATGTAATTATATATTGTGAAATATTTATTTCTAATGACAAATAAGTAAAATTTTGTCTTGAATCGTGATGTAGCATGGGTAGCAGTCTTCACACCAGGTACCTGTGTGTGGGTGTTAACCTGCATGTGGGTGAACCCACATAGAGACAGACAGAGGAGCGGTGTCCCGGTTCCTAAAATCATCAGAAATATGTGTTTTCTGATGGTCTTAGGCGACCCCTGTGAAAGAATTGAAATTGACCTGCAAAAGGGTTGCGACTCCCAGGTTGAGAACTGATGGTTTAGCATCTCTGCCCAAACTTTTTTGCCATTGAGTGGATTCCAGAGATCTGCTCCTTTGGATTTCTGAGACAATCTCTGTGGAAGCAGATCTCATTGTTTTCCCTCTGAACTGTGGGTGGGTTTCAACTGCTGACCGCACAGTAAGTTAGTGAACCCCTCAGTGCGGGTTGTTTTTCTCTGGGCTGCAGTTGCCTAAGTAGATTAGTAAAACCTGGAAAAGAACTTGTGTAAGGCAGAAACCTATCCAAAATTGAAAACTATTAATATTTCCTACTAATACAGTGATAGAAAATGGTGAAATTTCACTCTCTGTGGTGGAAAACTTATGAAACACACAAAATCAAAGCAGTCCTGTTGAGTTTCACCCATGCCAAATATGTTTTATTTCATATAATCTACTGCTTCTGCTCTTCTTGCATTTCATTAAAGCCAGTTTAATTGACAGAAAATTCTTTAAATTGAGTCGTTTGTTTTCCTGTGGGAACCATTCCTGATTGTTTTTAGTTTTACTTACTTGAACACATATGAAGGTGCTTCAAAGAGTTCGTGGAAAAATGGAACATAGTTATATGGTGGTAATTTTCATTTGGTAGAATTATTTTTGTTCAACATCACAGTACTAAAATGTATAATGGGTTATACAATTTTGTTGTATACTTTTGATACTTAGAAGTTCTTCCATGGAAAAGAAAAGGTTTGTTTTCATTGTGGTGAAGCCCCAGGTTTTTTTGAGCGATCATGGCAAACTGTGGTGATGAAGAACCTCGCTTTCGTTTCAACCATGCAGTCGACTCCACGAGTGCCCTGAGAGCACCCTGTGTTAACTCAGCTACTAACCCAGTGCTCAAAGATAAGAGATTATTCCCGACTCAGGAGCAGCTCTGCTCTGTTTGTTAGGGTCATCATGAGTCAGAACTGACTCGGTAATAGTGGGTTTAGTTGACTATATATTAAGATCCAAGCTTAATAACCACAAACCCATTGACAGAGTTACACTCGACTCCCAGGGGCCCTGTAAGTAACGAATAACTGCCCCGGGGGCTTTCTAAAGCTATAATCTGCAGAGACTGAGTAGCGCTTTTTTTCTTGTGGAGGCGTTCGTGAGTTCAAACTGCTGACAATGCTGTTACCAGCCAAGTATTTGACCACTGTACGACAGGGCAGCTTTGACCATTTTTTAATGATCCTTTTCATAAAGCTACTAAACATTTCTAAAAAGAGCATTCTCAATTTTAAGATATCCCTGTTTCTGTAGCTTTATCCATAATGACCTTTTTAGTTCTAAAAGTTCAATAATTTCCCATTATTATACTATTTTGGCGTAAAGTTGGGCATGATCCTCAATTCATGGCTATATGAAATGATTGCATGTTGTATTTCAAATGGTACTAATTTTTAAAAATCTTATGTGCACTCAAAATTGACCATGTACTTTTTCTTCCTTTTTATTTTTTGACAGTGGTGGCTGAGTAGCTTTTTGGAAGAGTCTCTCATCTTGGGGATTGGTGAACGAATGAGGGTTTCAGAAGACTATGGAGTAAAAGGGTCCTATGTATTTTGTGTTTATTTCATTTTCTTTTCCTTCCAAGATGTTTTCTATTTCTAAATTAAAATGTTTTCAAAATAAGATTCTCTTTTGTCTATCATCTATATTTTTCAAATTTAGTATTAGGCCGAGAATCACATTAGCCAAATTTTTTCTTCTTGGGAATTTTGTTTCATAGGGGAAGTTAAAGGGAATACTGGTGCAGTGTGAATGATGCCCTTTCTGAGTGTACTCCTCTCCTAGGTGTCATTTTCCCTATGATGAGAAGAATAGTGCGAGTATAGGATGGTGTGTTAGACCTGATTGACAAGAGAAGCAACTCCAGTAACATGTTTAAGCGAGAGCTTTATTTCAAGAAGTAATTAATTGTATATCAAGAAAACATCCCATCCCAGTCTAACTCAATATCTTCTTCTTCAGACTCAGAGGCACATGCAATGGTGCAGAATTGAGAAGATCACAGGCCCAGTAGGTGCAAAGTGGAGTGGGTCCAAAGTTGGTGGAAACGTGCAGGCTCCAGCAGCCCTCAGTCACGGTGGCCAGCAAATAGGAAGGGAAAGGCAGAAGGGGAAGTCCCCAGCGTCTGTCTTACCAGGTCACGCCTTCAACGGAGCACTATTAGACTGTGCCCTGATTGACAGGTTGGATACTATCTTTACACTTTTCATACATCTTCAAGGTGAAACGAAATTCTGTCACTACTACAGATGGAAAGAATCATAAACTCAAGAGTTGAGTGATTGTACCTTACAAATCCAGCTAGACCAGAGCATTCCCACGTACAGATAAGAGCTTGCAACCGGAATTCAGGACAGAAACCCCTAAGGACCAGTAATGAAGTTAGCTATGCCAGGAGGGGAAGGGGAAGGTAGGAGAAAGGGAACCTATCACAATGATCTACATATGACACCCTTCAGGGATGGTGGGCGAAAGGAGGCAGTGGTCAGGTAAAAAAAATATCAAGGGTTCATTAGGGTGGACGAGGAAGAATTAAGCTGCTAACAGAGGCTCAAGTAAAAATATGTTTGGGAAATGTTGATGGAAAAATACAAATGTGCTTGACAAGATGGATGGATTATGTTAAGAGCGGTAAGAGGCCCCAATAAAATAATTTTTAAAAATTGAGAATAAGACTTCATATGCATTTCATATGTAGAAAGTTAAGTTTATGTATTGTCTTTGCTTCCTGAGAGGAGTAATTAAATTTTTAACAGGTCTATTTAGTCACATTTCTAGCAACACTGAAGTTCTGAATCTTGTGAATAATTAAGTGGTAACTGGGCCCTCTTTTTTTGGGGGGCATCACTGCTCTCTGGTGGTGGGAGTAGGAGGCCCAGCCCCACTGCTGGAATTGAACCTCCGTCCCAGTGGGCCGCAGTCCTG